>JAFBJS010004012.1:18620-47458 GCA_016785265.1 Paraplagusia blochii | reverse complement strand
AAATATATATATATATATATATACACAAATATATATATATATATATATATATATATATATATATATATATATATATACATATATGAATAGGAGTGGAGGCTTTTTAATGAAAACTCATACACTAACCCTAACATAATATTTATTTATTTAAGAAGAAAATCTAAAGCACAACGAAAAAGGCAGACTAACTATGATTGAGGTTTCTGCTTCTTAAGCTTGTGATACACGCAGTGATGAAATTGATGTATAGACACAGGCTTTTTAGAAAAGTGGCTGAGTGAGAGCACAGGAAAAAAAACAACCCTAGAATATGACATCTAAGAGTCTTTGTAAGCTTTTAAGACACCGCCATATGTATGTGTTCATTCATTCATCCATCCATCCATCCACCTTTCTTATCTATTCAGGGGCAGCAGTCTCCAACACTGCCACCCAAATCACACCACTCCATACTGTCAGTCTTCCTGTGGGAGGTGAGCCCACTGGAAGTTATGTGGATCGTGATGGTGCTATGATCTTAGCATTTTAATGGCAACTTGGCAGCTGGTGGATTAGAGCCTGAAGCCTTTGCCGAGTTTTTTTTTTTTTTAATTTTAGAACTTTATCTATCCCTTGGGAGTATCCTTCAGGACATTACACCTCTTTAACCCATCACAGTAGCGAGCAGGGAGCAGCCGTCTGAGCCCAGGGAGCAGTGTGTGTGGAAAACATGCTCAGGGCACCTCAGCAGTAACTTGGCAGTAGTTGGATTCAAACCCGGGCCTTGGAGACCCAAGTTCATTTCCTTAACCACTAGGCCACCAACTGCCCCCTATGTATGTATGTTTCTTCAGCAGTTCTTTAGTGAAGCTTTGTTTTTAGACACAACTGTCTCCAACATACACACGTTCTCCTGCGGGCAAGTCCCACTAATTCATTATTGCACAGTAGACTGTATATCAGAACTGGACAGAGCTGTGGTGATGTGAGGGCAAATGCAGGAACATATATGTGTGATGTTCCCCACTGGTTTTCTCTCTGACTAGTTAACTCTTCAGACAATATTGGAACTGTAGTTTGGCTAGTATTGTTACCAATAATCAGCAAAAACGCCTTAAAATATGTCGGGAAATTTCACTGTGGTTTTCTGGTACAAACATGGCCAACCCCTCAAAGGCTTATCATGGGGTGAATCTAAGTGCCACTGAATATTTTAAGCCATGAAATGCACTAATGATGCCTGACATATAGGGCAGAATTACTTGACATAAGGTTAGATGAAAAAAAATTCTCCCACTTTACATTTTTCCCTGCATATTTTAAGAATAAAATTGCTAGGTCTACATTACTCAACTAGGGATGTCCGATATTAACATTTACCGATATTAATCGATACCAATATATTTCCCCTGAATTATTGTGATACTCAAGGAATTCTGTAAATAACTGTGTACAATATAAACACACTACTTCAATGTAAGTTATAGAAAAATTACACATTTATTTTTTACCATTCTGTCTGAAACAGTCCTATGATTCTTTGTGCAGCATTTGATGTAAACAAGAAATGTCTAGTGTTGGACAGAAGAACTTTCCAAAAACATTGATTAACATTATAAATCGCATCAGATTTTCAATATCTGTGGAAAAAGTGATACCGAAATGCTCTGATATTAAAAATAGTTGCTGATATCAGCTTGATAATACTGTATCAGTAGACCAATATATCGGCCATCCCCATATTTAACCCTTCAGAATCATTTAAGATTCAGATGTAGATTTCTTATTAATCCTTGTACACATTACAATAAAATTGAAAGTGCAGAAATCTTTGCCGGGATAAAAGCTGTTTCTTAATCTGTTTGCCTGTGCCTTGATAGTTGTATAGCACCTGCCTAAAGGCAGTTGCTTGAACAAACTGTAGCTAAGATGGGAGGAGTCATTGATGATGTTCTGTGTCCTTTTGAGGCACCGTGTGCCATATAGTTCCTACAGTGAGGGAACTGTACAGCCGGTGATGATCCAGGCTGTGTTGATGACCCTCTGGAGGGGAAAACTTTGAGCTGTTGTGCTGCTGCTGAACCAAATGCAGATACAATATGTTAGGATGTTGTAGGATCTGAAGCAAATAGGTTTTTTTACTGATGTGTTTCCTCTGGCATGCTGTACCACAGACATTGACTGAACATCCAAACATGCGATAAGTGGTCAGTGTCTTTAAATAACCGGGGCCAGTTGGGGAGGAGGTCTTCTGTGCTATGCGGTGATTAATACCATACAACTGTTTGTTACATGTGTCCAGCCTAAGACTGTAGCATCTAATGTCCTTGTAGGGATATCACCAGGACTTGTGTAATGTGGGAGCTGAGCAAACACCGATTTCCCAATATACTTCCAAAAGTCTCCAGAAGAGGATATAAGCTGAGGACATGGGGATGTTAGTGAGGAGATCCACATCACGGGTGTTCCTCCAGGCAGACCTGGGAACCTGACTTGATGCTGTACTTCTCTGCAATCAACTCTTCTGTTTACAACTAAGTCAGTGTCAGTGGAGACGTCTTCACTCTTTAATGGAGCAATGATAAAAGGATGCCAATAGTCTTATAGCACCTTCAGGAAGTACAGTCTTTGTCCCAGGCCTTTTAAATTAGCTCACAGGTGTTAAAGCCTCATGTCAGGTCCTGTGTCCAAGTGGATTTGCGTCAATGGTCCTGAGATTCAACAACGAAAAAAAAAGACTAATAAATTTAAAAGCAACATGTGGCTTCCGAGCCGCTGGTTGCCTGTGCACGTAATGGTACTGTGCCTTTACAACTTTTCTTTAGTCATAACTGGTTCTATGTAAATATGTCATTCTTATAAAGAAATGAAAACGTCAAGGAGGGATCAATAAAAAGCAGAAGGCAGAAGGGAAGGTAATCCAACACCCAGTGACTTCTCCTTTTTTGTTGGACTAAACCAATAAAACCTAAAGCTAAGAGCAAACACCTCTTGTTCTGTCCACACCAGCTGAGAACTTTGAGCTGGGAAACATGTTCTAGTTACATAACCTCCCAGTTAGGCTGACGAGTGGAGCTGCTGGACAGGCAGAGCAGCAGACTGCAATTGAGAGAGAGAAAAAAGGAGGAAAACAGAGAATAAAGTTTAATTCTGTATAAACATATAAATGGCCTGATGTGAATTATGTTACTTTCCCCAAAAGTCAAAAAAAAATTATTTAACTTTCGGGGCAGTGTTGGCCTAGTGGTTAAGACTCTGGACTTTGAAGAGGGTTTAAGGTTTGAATCCACCAGCTGCCAATGTTACAACTGAGGTCCACTGAGCTGTCCACTGTTCACTTTGGTGATGGGTTAATGCAGAGGTGACATTTTGTTGTGTGCAGTGGTGTAAATCACAATGACAAGGAGTTTGCTTTGCTTTCCTTCCGCATGATTGTTTTGGCCCCAAGCAGAATCTGGGTTGTTCGTTTGTCCACAAAAGCAAAATTATATTAATCGTCGTGATGTCCTTCACTGCAGACATGCTGTCCTAAATGACTCAAAGTGTTGCGCAAAAGAAGCGCATCACATTGACAACTGACTACGGTGACAAACAGAAGTGTATTGATTTACCAATTTTTCCAATTCGGCACCAAGTACATCTGATTTTGGAGTTTGTCATCCAAAAATAAATCCCTGAGCCCACACATCGTCCACTCATCCTTTTTCATATGATTTCTTACTTAAAAGCACCAACCACCCACAAAATCCAAACTTTATTGATTCTGTTCTAGGTCCTGCTGTGGTTTTACAGCCATTACTTCTTTTCTATTGCGCTACAGAACACCGTGTAATGAATTTCAGTGTCAGACATCTTGCTTGTTTTGTTCCGGCTATTGAATTTACTGCATTTATTCCTTCTTGATTCATCCTCACCATGTCTTTCTGATGTTGCGTTATTGTCGCTTGTTTGACAGTAACAAAGATATATATCTGCTGCAAAATACCATCTAAGAAAAAAGAAAAACACAGGTGTGAAAAACTCAATGCAATTTTCTTCTGGCTCAGCTATCAAAGATCCTCCGTACGTTTGTCCATGACACAAAAGCACTCACCTTAACCCTGGACAAAGCATTGAAAAAGATTTAGAACAACATCGTTTTTGATTTTTTATTCTTCACGTGTTTTACACTTTACGCTCATATATAGAAATAGTGTCTTATACCAGTGTTTCCCAACTGTTTTTGAGCCTCGGCACATATATATCACCAGGAAGAAGTCAGGGAACACAAACAGACAAACATATCACAAAAACATATGCAATGAAATATATATAAATTTAGTTATATATAATTGATTATATATTGATTGATTGATTGATTGATTTTCAAAAATGTACTCCAGTTTAGTTAAAAGGAACACTGATATACTGGCAGGAATTGATCGAAGGCCCTAGCATAGACCAGTGTTCCCCAACATTTTATGTGCCCGACCGGTTAAATGTCTGGTACTATTTTCACGGAGCGGTCTTTAAGTTATGGCAGATAAATACCCCTTAATAAAATTTAATTCCCGGTGTTCTGAAATATTTTCCTTCTTATTAAATCTTCCTGCCCGAATTAACTGTGCATGCACACAACAAGGATTTCTCAATGCACACAGGCTATAACTTTCTGCTACCAGACCGGAATAAAATGTTGGAAATAATAGCCTCCATAAGAAAATATTATTTCTCTGGTCCCCGGCACCCACAGACCGGTACCGGTCCCCGTCCCAGAGATTGGGGACCCGTGGCATAGACTTTCTTTATCAGCTCTTATCCTCTTCTTTTTAGTCACCTGCTGCCACCCAGCAGTGAAGTACTAATTTGCTTTGCCTTCACCAGATGGATTTGCAATACATAAATAATATTTGTAGAAATTAAGTGACAGTGGATAATTTTCTTGGAATTCTCTTGGATCATGGAATGATCTCTCACAGCAGAACAGTTGGTAACCAGTGTTGTGCTGCAACAACCATTGAGTTGTGCTGAAGTCCTGCTTATTGCAGACCAACTTTTGAAGATGATACTCTGACATTGTTCAGCACATAAGATCAAATTAAAAATGTATCAGATTTCAGGGCCAACACCTCCAAGATATTTATTTATACTCGTATTACACACTGCATATTTAAAATTCTCAGATAACCATCACAGATGAGACAGGCTTAATTAAAAAGCTCAAAAAGAGGTTGAGTATTATTATAATGTTTCAAAGTTTATGACTTCTTATCACTCTACTCTTTCTCTTTCTACAACCACTTCCTGTAAGCATTTGCAGATGTCCACGTTGGACATTATCTGCATCATATGGGTTTACCTCAGCGAAATTGCACATTTGTACTTCGGACATGTAATTGCACAAACTATTTGTGCATATTTGCAAATACCCGTTATACCTATATTTGAGTCCTTTGTTTTTCTTTGTCATGGATCCAATCTTTATCTTCTGGGGCATTCAGGGTGGACAGCAACGGGTGAAACCAACATTCTTAACCGTGCGCTTTGAATCTTGAATCTTCCACTCTTCAAGTAAATATGCCAAAGACTTAGATGTAGAGCAGTGCAAACAAAGAGCTAAAAGACAGCTGGGAAATTATTAACTCCAAGATAAATTCACCCACATACAGTAGATACAAAATTCTTAGGGTATATATCTTGTGGATAAAGAATTTGCTGCCTGTTATTGACTGTTCACATTAGCACACAATTGGACTCAAACCCCCAACCCTCAGGCTGGTTGGCAATAACGCCTCTTAATCCACCAGTCAAAAAATAACTCCAAGTAAGACAAGACAGAGACAAAACAAGACAGAAACCTTTCAGTAGTTTATGGCTCTTTTGCATAGTCTTATCTTCATATCCGTTTACCTCATAAATGTAAAGGTCAAAACAGATCAGAAATGATTGATCTGAGTTCTCCGACCCACTTATTAAAGAGCAAAAAGACAATGGTTGAAAGATCAAAGATTTACTCTGTCGCCCATTAGCATTTATTACGATATTTGTTATGGTGTCACATACTTTGACCCCAACGTGCTTGTTAAAGTATATAGTCTCTCCAGAGAGTTGTGTTGGTGAAATAAATCACATCGTTCATGTTTCAGTATCAGAACATAAGACCAGATGAGAAACCAGAGGCGTTTTCCACTGAGCCAAATGCATTGAATCCATCTCTGTTGCTCATTTGTAGTCATCTCTGGTAAACACATTTACTAATTAAACAACAGCCACGTTCTTTATGTCATTGTTTTGTTAATTTCAAGCTGTGATTCATTATCGAGACTATAATTTATGTTTTAGGAGAAGAAAATGATTTCAACGGTGCATTTCCCCTCATATACATGACATAAAACTGCACCAAGTCATTGTCAGGGATAATGAATCTTCACTGTAGCACAAGGCTCATCAGCCTCAATTATTATTTCAAGTGGCAGAAACAATGTCACAGTTAAATGGAAGGCGGGCAGGTATTATATACCACAGTCACTCGTGATATGATGAAATTTTCTGATTAAATGAAAATCTAATTACGTTTGTTGTTTCTAGATTAGATATATTAGATACCCCGGCCTTACTTATTTGGACAATAATGTTCTCGTGGAACCAAAAAAAAAAAAAAAGACTTGCAGGGTTTTTTTTTTTGCGTGTGTCCAGACCCACCTAAGGTCTGCCATCGGAAATACAGATCTTCAGGAGTCCACTGCAGAGCTGGAAGACCCTGTCACTATGACAACCATCTCAGCAGCCCTTCATCAATCACTTCCTCATGGTTTAGAGGACAGAAGAAAATAAAGAAACCCCACAGTGGCTTGTAGTATCCTTTGGCTTGAGAAAGACTAGATGTAACTTGTTAAAAACTAATGATCAAGACAAACGACAGCTGTCGTTTTTTTGGAACCTCGACTTTATGATATGGCACTGGAATAAGAGGACATGATTAGAGAACTAAATTTTATAATAATGATTTTTCAGTAAAAACATTTTTGGCTTATCTTCAGGAGTAGGAGTAGCCCTGGTGAACCTGAGCTGTACTTCACCCTTCCTGCTTTAGGCCTAGACCGCTAGAGGAAACACTGTCAGCATCTCAATCGTCTTGAAGTGTTTTAGAAAATAGGATACCATCCCTCTTTTTTGCTCCAGCTCTTTGTTAAGTAGGTTGCTGCGGTCAAAACTGTTTTGCATTTCTAAATAAAACCCACTCTTTAATAAAACCAAGTCTTTAAGCCAAAAATGACCTTCAATGTCAATATCTGAGTCACTTTGCACATAATTTATAAAATTGTTTTTTTTTTGGTCTGACAGGTTCTAAATCCTCACATCTGACGGAATGCAAGTACTATGAACACAAGGTGTAGTCCGACCTTGGTCTCTCCAGTTGTCCAATATACAGTAATCTATGTAAGCCATTTTATCTGATGGACTCAGATATTTCTCTCTTTGCAATTGAAGATGTAGATCAAACCTCGTGGTGGAAAAGGTGATAAAGAAAACTTTGTAACTGCAGCTGTTTGGTTCTGCATATATGTTATTGACAATAGAAGTAAATTATTAGTAAGGGATTTCATGACAGTTCATAACATGATTTTGACATCTGTACCTCCAGGTCTGTCCTGATTCTCCAATCCAAACTTTTTCTTTTTAGAGAGCGTGGGACCTCTTTGGCGTCATTAAAGTGCAGCCATCACTTTATACAGCAATTCATCATAGCCCCGCATGGGGTGGAACTGGGGGGATTTGTGAATGGAGAAGGGGCGGATCCAGTCAGACTCACGTAACTCTCCACCTCCTCCTCCTCCTGCAGCAGCTGGAGACGCTCACAGAGAAAAGAGCAGTCTGATGTGGAGCGACAGCAGTGCTGAAGCTCATAAACTGGTACGCGTCGACCCCAACAGCCTGGCATCACGCACACATACCTTGGCTGATCTGCTGTAACAGCACTTGGAGAAGAGAGCTGAAGTCAAGGCAGAAGAATGGATGCTTCACTCCTGCTCTTCCTGCTGCTGTTTAACGGAGTTGTGTCTAAAGTAAGTCTCCTCCTCTTCTTTGAAACTACAATCATTATCTTCTACACTCTAAAAATTACACTTTAACAATAGATTTTATTTATGTGTGGCTGGTGCAGATGACAGAAAAATGGCATGGAATGTATTCAGTGTGTCACGCTGCTGGCTAAAACAGTGGCTTGTCTCTTCCCTTTGTGACAACTTATTAAAAATACAATTCATCCTTTTGTATAGATTTAAGATTTTACATGATCATTTATAGACCTTTTTGTTGTCTTTTGTTTTCCGTCTCTGCGACTGTGTCCGTTTGCATGCGAGGTAATGTCCCTGCTGTAGCAGCCAACAAGACCTGGCTGTGGTTTAGTAGGACGTAAATCACAGGCAAGTTACAAGACTTTTAGTTTGACAGATCCTATATTTATTACAGGTATTATCGCATAAATCCAAAACAAGTCAACTTAAGACTTTATTTCCTTATAAAGTAGACCTCAGCCTTAGACTGCAGTCTTTTCCCTGGGAAACTGTTCCTTTTGTTTCAGTCAGATGTGACATTTTTCCACCATTGGCATGAAAAAAATATTGTGATTCTATAATGTTAGATGCGATGGCACATTGGTTTTTCATGTTAACTTATTTATGTACTTGGTATCTATTCTTTCTCCCCTTTGGATAATAAAGAGTATTAAAAGGGCTTCAATCAAGGCTGGACCCTTAAAGGTCTGCCTTCAGATAATTAGATGACACCGCCGTGAGCCTTGTGCTGCGGTGATACGTCTCAGTTCAGTGTCACTGAGGTAGAAAGGTTTAGTTGTCCTCTGGGGATACTACACATGTTGCCTTCTATTTGTTAATGTTTACAGCGACTCTTAGCGCAGCCTTTAAAGCAAATGAGTCACAGACTCACAGACGTGGACTAAGTAATGGGAACTTTGTCAGCTGGTTTTATTTAGCCTTTTGACTCTATTGCAAATTAGTCTTAGATGGACTTGATAAAACTGTTTTGATACTAAAAATAATTGATAAGTGAATAATTTTATTTTTATTTATTGTTAATTGTATGTTTGTGAGAATATGAGAGAAAAAATAATGTTTAGCTTAAAAATTATGGAAAAGTGTCCCTGTTAAATTCTGTTTCATTATTCTTTTCGTTTCTTCATGGGGCTGCCACAGCAAATCAAAATTTTCCATTTTATGTATTTTCTAGTTTATTTTCATGTTCCATTACATCTTCTACTGTAACTCCAACTACCTCTATCTCCTCCCTCCCTCATCTCTTCTTTGTCTCCTACCTGGTAGCTCCATCTCTACAGTAGATCATTCCTCCACCAAGGTTTGGTCATGGCGTGTAACAAGTACACTTGCAGTTTCTTTCTAATCTGCTGAGGGACAAATATTTGTGACTAGAGCTTATTTTCCAACAAACATGTCACTCTGATGGGCTCCTTGCCTCGGTTCCTCCAAGCTTTCCTGGTTTAATTTGTTGACCATTGCACCATTTTAATTTTGATCACGTTTTTAATGATAAAATTGTTGACAAAAATTACAGATGAGGAAAACTTGAACGTGAGCTGAAATTATTTTTTCTGCCATAAAATGTCAAATATTTGACAGGAAATAAGAAAAGAAAAATATGCTAGGTTTCAGCCCATAAACATGTTTGGTCTTTACACGCAGCCTTCTTCCTTCTAAGTGAGCCACTGATGCTTTTTTTTCCAATCAGAATGGAGTGTGAACGTCTAAGTGGCTGTGATATTTTTTTTTCTCCTCCGCCTGCTCCACTGACATCTCTCAGATGTCTGGCCCACCCTGGGGCTTTCACAGATAAAGCAGATGCATCATTTGTTGACATATTTCAGTGGCTCTTATAAACTCTGCCATGGAAAGCACTTGACAGTTTGTCACTGTGCTCCTGCTGCCATACAACCTTGCCCTTTTACACTCATGCAGACACTCCTGCAGTTACTGCACAACACGTGCTGACACATGCATGTGCATGAATGTATTTATTGTTGGAAAGATACATTAAACATACAAAGATTTGACCAATGTGTGTTACAGGAACCATAACTAGTTAAAAAGAAACCCACTGATGATTGATAAAACAGTCCACTCATATGTTAAACATTAGCTCTGTTAATCATGTTTTTCTTTTTTTTTTATTAAATTATTTTAAGATACCAGAGGTCCAATGGTGGGCTACAATGGAATGCCTTTGAACAATTTAATTTAATACAAAATAAGCACCAGTTGTAATGTAATTGTGTTGGAGCTTTTAGTAGGTCTCTTAAGTCATTTCAGCTTTTGGGAGCACTGCATCACTTATTGACTAACATACGGGAAAATTACATTGATTCCCAAAACGGTCCAGGAATGAGCAATTACACGAAAGTCAGGACAAAGGCAGAGACAAACAAAAGAATTCAGGATTGTGCAAATCATTGGAAATCTAACAGTTATTCCTCTTTTGGGGCTTTAGAAACAACCACAGTAGAATCACCACAGAGGATTACACAAGCATACAAGGAAGGGATGGGTAAGCTGAGGGCTGGGGGCTGAATGCGGCCCATTGAGCTTTGTAATTCGTCCCGCTACACTTTTAAATTATATACTGGCTTATGTATTGTATTGTGAATTATCAGGGGGACAACACAGACAGGACGATTTGGAGAAAAAGCTAGAGAAGCCAGATTGAGATGGTTTGGACATGTTCAGAGGAGGGACAGTGGATACATTGGTAGAAGAATGATCCTAGAGATGGAGCTACCAGGTAGGAGACAAAGAGGAGATTGATGGATGCAGTGAGGGAGGACATGAAGGTAGTTGGAGTAAGAGTTGAAGATGCAGGAGGAGAGGGTGAGATGGAAATTGTTGACTCGCTGTGGCAACCCCTGAGGAAAGGGATGAGCTGAAAGGAGAGGTAGAAGATATTGTATTGGGATTATACTTCTGCCTTTTCCCTACATTGTCTACATATTCCCCATAGATGGCATTGTTCATTCCATATCTGCTCCAAATCGGCCCCTGAGTCATATGCATACTTCCTTGGCTGGGAATATTTCACATAATATTTAGAGTAGATACCTTGTATTGCGACTCCTTAGTGTGACTTGAGCTGGTGATGTGACAAATGATGTAGAGAGATGTTGAAGAGCGGGTCGGAGATAAACACATTAATCTTCAACAAGGGGGCTCCATACAAACACACATAGACACACGTCTCCTTTCATTTTCCCGTCAGCCCTGCTCGTTTTTTTTTTTTTATCTGAACATTAGCCACAGTTTAAAACAAGAGGGGTCCCGGCCAGCTGACAGTTGAAATGGCAGCCATCACAGCGCAATCTCTTCTAAGCATGATCCATGTGTGAGCATCAGTAGCATCAGCAGCATCACTAGCATCAGCAGCATCAGCAGAATGTCTGATTTTTGTTTGTCACAGTACAGTCATAGTTGTCCTAGTGTACTGCCGTGTCTCCCTGAGGCACCAGGGTCTAATTATCATCTTCTTAGCCAAGGATTGTCTTTGTCATTCCATGAAGCTAAAGGGGGATTAATGGCTCATCTATCTAAATTGTAGATATTGCAGTTGGTGATCAATATTTGTGTCCAAAGCTGCAGCGATAATTGCTGTCAGCATCTTCTACTCACGTTCATTGTTGTGATGTAAGAAATCTGTTGCGATTCCTGGTCAGAAAAAAGGGCTGAATCCGGTGCACAACTGTAACTGCAACTTATTTGTGTTAAAGTGCCAAATCACAACAACCATTGTCCCAAGGCACCCAACAAACAATTATGCAAAATAAACAAGATACAGTGAACAAACAGGAAAATACCCCTTGCTCTTATAGACTCCCAAAAAACCCATACAGGGAAAAAAGGAAGAAACGTCAGTGTGATCGACAGTGGAGGGGATCCTCAGGATGGACAGGTGGGCAACAAGGAGAAAAACTAATTTACTTCATCTATTCAACCAATCCACAAAACAGCTCCCTAACGTCCTTACCGTATCAATACAGGCAAAGTCCTGGGTCAAGAAAACAGACTATAGGGTCCTAAAGAGGCTGGGCCAGGATATTGAGACTAGTACCGTTTTCTCATTCATTTCGAAATCAAATACTGAAGTTGGTAATTCAGGATTCAATACCGTATTAACTAATCCGCATTCATTTCACTTTGCATTCACATTCAGTTTAATTTGGTATTCGCGGCACATTCGATACCCGCTTTGCATTCACACACAATAAGGGAGCGAATGCGCATTAGTCTAACCATGGTCCAGTTTCAATTTGATCACATGGTTATATAACGATATCTCGTTAATATGCAGTTTTATTCAACATGAACTCTGTCAACAAATGCACGTGCAATTTTGAGGAATAAATGGAGCAGGTTAGAGAAAGATCAAGGAGACGTATGAAAGCGATGAGGAGGAGACACAAAGAACGAATGAAGAAGATATGAGGAAGTGTTTTGTAATCCTGTTCCTAATGCAGCAACATCTAGCGGTTGACATAGAGATATGCCGCTCCCATTTTACGAGCTCATTAAACTAATTTGGGTGTTGTTGTGTTCACACACACGCTGGGAGCGACAACCGTTTTACTTTTTATTGCTTTACACCCGTATTAGTTAATTCGGTATCGAAACCACCAACCAGAGTTGGATTAGTTAATGCGCATTAGTTGAGGAGCGAATGCACGTTAGTTTGTAATGTTAACGCAAATGGGAAGCAAAACTGGTTTCCCGTCGCAGCGAATACGGAATTAAGTGCCAGTGTGAAAACGGAATAAGTCTCGAGTCCAGTTTAGCACAGGACAAGAGATGTTCAGTTAATCAATAACTTTGGTTTTCACAATCACTTATATGTAGTTGTGATTGCACAGTGTAGACAGAAGCTGTAGAGGTGGCTAGGCAGCAGAGCTGGTGAGAGCGTAGGTCTTCATAGGACTGAACTAGGGCTGGGAACTGGCTCGAAAGACCAGCTTTAAGGCAAGAGGTTAAAGAGTTTCGTTAGGCAACTGGACATTCAGTTTTTTGGAAAGCGTTTCTCCTCTCATCATCCTCAAGAGGCTTCTTCAGTTCTAACTGTTAGTTGGGAGTAACAAAAGTTATATCCTGTGAGTGAGGAGGAAGGGGTGTTTCAAGTCCCCTCTGTTGGGTGGACATTTAAGGCAAGAGCAATTTCCAAAAATTGGAGAGGGCAACGGAGAAACAAAAACAGATTTACTCGATATGAAGATCACAGCGTGTCCACTCGATCTCCTATTGAATCGTCCAGGACCTGCTCTTATGGTGTCGCTGGTAATGATCCCAATGCCAATAAACAAAAACACGAACCCCCCCTGTAAGGGAAGGGTCCAAAACCAAAGAACTAGAGACCCAGGAATGCACCGCCAGTCTTTACCCATATTCGTTTTTAAAAACAGATAATTTGACATGGTAAGACCTTTTTAACATTTATATTTGTATTTGTATTGCCAACATAAAGGAAATCTATAAGGGGTTTTGCAAGAAATCTTATCTTTTGAAGGCAGATTGGACTTTTTCCTAGGGTCATGGGGTCTCCAAGCACCGTGTCATGGGAAAAACATGCAGCACTAGCGACTGACGAACAGCTGGTTGTTGTCAGAAAAGTATTTGGGGGACTGAATATGCTGCAGCTCGTGCATCATACCAATAGCAAACTTCCAAAGCTCTTCTGACAAACCTCCTGGTCTAAACTCTTATCTGGATTGCGTCACTTCTCTGCCACCGAGGTTCTGAGGTTCTGACCAACAGGAGCTCCGTCTGTGCAGCTTTGCTCAGATAATGTCAGCAAGTTAATCCGTTGCCTTCAAACCTCCGCTGCTGTTACTTCCAAATTTCTAGATTTATGTCATTATCAGTCAGTCAGACAGAACCTGCTGTGAGGTTTACTGTGGATTACAGCCACATCAAATCTCATGGACGCGGCGAATATGTGGCAGGAGAAATTCATGTGTGGAGAAGAGGGGAAACCGAGCTTGTTTGTGTGTTTGCTGCTCTTAGATTTCAGGTCAGTAAAGTCATGCTTATCATCGTCCCCGTTACTCACGCCCCTTGTGTTGTTTACAAACCTGGAGTTGTTCACTTAGTGGAGATGAATACATGTAGTTGCAGCTGTTCGACCAGATGGAGGCACCGCTGCAGGATGGACATGTTTCTGATCAAAATCCAACCAACGTTCAAGCATTGAAATATTTATGATATCTCATTAAGACGTTTAGATAACGCCTCCATTGGCAGTTTCAAGTTACTTTATTAAACTTGTGGAGGTTGCATATGCCATGAGGGTGTGCTGCAAATTAAAGTCTCCTCTGACATGTTTGTACTTTTGATTAAGGTCAGAAACCTTCAGCCCTCTGCACCTGCTGCAAATGTTTGTGATGAACATGACGTTTATGGAAAGGTTAACATCCCTCATTGCACTCTACGAAATACCTCAACGAAGAAAAAAAAGTCTTTTTACTTAGTAGTGGTCAGTACCCACAAGTGTTGTATTTCCCCCTTACGTTTAGAGTCGAGCTGGACTTGTCCCGACTCTGAGATGCACAACAGCAGCTCCAAATTTCCAAGTTCTCCTCTTGTGTGTCTTAATTCTGGTTAGAGAAATATGATAATGTGAAGATTTTGCCTCAGTCTTATTTTTTATTTTTTTTTTATAAAAATTTCATCATCCACTTGAAGCCACCCCCACAGTCTTTTCAAAAGACTCCAAACCTATCTGAGTCAGACCGATATAAACGGCTCAAAGATGTGTCCTGAGAACTGACCTTCATAAACTTCACTTTGTGGATTTATTAGCCATTGATTTCTAGAATCCACTTTAGAGAGGCATTTCCTATTGTTTTCACTCTGTACCGGAATGCATTAGTAAATGAAACAGCGCTGATTTTTTTTTTCTCCCCGATAAAACTGACTCCCTTTTATTTACTGTAATGTAAAATAGTTTCTTTGGAGCCACAGCTTGGTGCAGCTGGATTCAAGGGAATTTCCTAACGGTAAACTTTGTTCTTTGTACTGATAAATATCCAACTGACTTCATCCCAATAAAATCTTTTTGCTATTTCTGATTTCTTTGGGAGGCCTAAAAAAGCGTTGTGTAATTTCCTTGATTCACAACAGGAAATTTACCAGATACGTTACCAGATAATTACAGGTTACGAACCATAGTCTGTGATTACTGATCTTCAATGGTTAAAGTGTTGTTGTTAATATGATTGTTCTAATGTGTCTGAACTGGAACAATGCACAACCATGATTTCTATTTTTCTGTTCTGCCTGAAATATAAAATTGTAATTAGCTCCTGATTCATGCCACTTGGTTACATGTTTATTCCACTACATCTCCTCTATTGTTATTTATTTTGTGACTGGGTTCCATTTGTGTTTCGACTGCTGCTGTGCCGTGGATTCTTATGTCGGTGGATACACATTTATCTGTCCGGGCCAATTAAAACAGGAGTTTGTACAACTGTAAAGTCTCCCTGTGCTTTGTGCTTCATCACCCTGCACACTCTGACCTTTACTGCCTCCAGTCTGGTAAACACACCGTCACGTTGATTGCACCAGACTCAGGGTGAAGCTCCTTCCTGGTCAGGCTTCCGACTTCATCTGCGTCTCTTTTATTCCTCCTCATCTCCTCTGACCTTCTCCAGCTTCTCGCTGCTCGTCCCACTGGTTCTCCTCCCACAGATGTCCGCATACATTCGTCAACCTGTGGCGACATATGATGAACAATCACAGCAGATTACTGTTGGCCCCTTCTACATTTCCTAATCTCTTTGTGTGATAGCGTCTGTTGGCACAGTGACACCACGTACATTTTTGTGTGCTGGCTTACGTATAAGCCTGTCCTGACAATGGAAAGCTTCAACGGAAAGAACATCCACGAAAATTCATAAAATATTTGTTTTTATTTTAAAGGTCAAAATTTTATCACATCTGACTTTCTGGGAAAACTTCAAGCCGTAAAAGGACGGAACTTCACCCTTTTTTTTTCTGTGTATCCTTCACAGGGGAGTGCAGTGCAGATGTGTGACGTGGTGAAAGAGATCGAGCAGGAGAAGGAGCGTTGTGAAAACAGCACAGCTGGAAACGTCACTTCAGGTGATTCTCTCAAAACTGCTTCCCTCTCTGTCCCTCTCTATTGTTCAACTGGAAAACAATACGACTGCATGAACACCGGGGTCGGGCAGTGCATTGTGGGAGATCAAAAGGACAACTGCTGTAATAGGCAGGCTGAAATACAACCCACCGCCTCATCAACAACGGACAAAATTACCCTGACTTGAAAACTGCCTCAGAGGGAGAGGTGAAGAGCGGAGAGGATCTCTGTCATCTCCTCAGCCCTCCACACACTCAGCCTTAAACTCTTGCCGATATATTTAGTCCTTGAGTAATGTCGCATGAGGCGGAATTGCTGTCTGGAGGACCAGTCATTTTAAAAACCTTTGCATACTAAACTGAGTCGCATCAGAGCACATCAGTAAACTAAGCGTGACTCACACCTGGGAGGGATATCATTACACTGTGTTCCAAATTATTAGGCAAATCATATTTCCTCTATATGAGTAGTGGTCATCATGATTTTCCAGTCACCAACCAATAGAGTACAAGTCAAATGTTTTGGAATGAACCTCCTAAAGATAATAGTACATTAAAAAAAAACACACAACTGCACCCAAAATGCATGTTCCAAATTATTGCACACAATCTAGTTTCCACACATTTTATTGTCATAAAGAACAAAAAATGGTTATGTGTGAAATCATAAACATTAGCAGATCATGCCTGAAAAATCAAAACATTATCACAAGTGAAGTTACATCTGAACATACAACCCCTTGTTGAAAAGGACCTTCTCAAGTCTTCCATCCATTGAATTTGTCGGATTTTGGATAGTATCTGCTGGAACAGCCTTGTACGTGGACAGAATAGCCTCTCAGAGCTCTTGTTGAGATGTGAACACCCTCACACCATCATAAACACTCTAGATGATGCTCCAAAGGTTCTCAGTAGGGTTTAGGTCAGGGGAGGATGGAGGCCACACCATAAGTTTGTCTCCTTTGAGGCCCATTGCAGATGTATTCTTTACAGCATGGCATGGTGCATTGTCATGCATGAAGATTATATTGTTCCAAAAAGCTTCTTCCTTTTGAACCATGGCAGGAACTCCAGATATGTTGTTGATGTCATCTTCACACCGGGCCGACAATCTCTCTCCCCATGATACCAGCCCAAAACATCACTCCACCACCTCCTTGTTAGTGCAATAGCCTTGTTTGCATGGGGTGGACGTCAACCAACCATCCACTACTCCATCCATCTGGACCATTGAGGGTTGCATGACATTCATCTGTGAACAGAACAGTTTTGAAGTCAGTCTTCAGGTATTGCCTGGACACTGGCAATACCTGGCTTTTCTGCTTGTGTACAGTGGATAGTAGAGGTCGAGACGATGGCTTATGCACCGCTGTAAACCCCTGGAGGACCCTGCATCTTGTTGTCTGGGTCACGTTGGAGGAACCAGCAGCTTCAAAAACTTGTCTGCTGCTGTGATGGGACATTTTTACAGCTGCTTTTTTGGAAAATCCTGGATTTTCCTTTATCAGCACGCACACTTCTGAATCAGCTACATACTTCTACATAGTGCGATGATCTTGTCAATTTTGATTGTCATCATTCCTTGACCCAAACATTCACTTATTTCTTACTTTTCAGCAGCTGAAAGCTCCTTCTTCTTGTCCATCTTGGTTTGAAATGGTAGCCTGGTTAATAATGTGGAACAACCTTCTTTAGTCGTCTCCCCTTTAATTGGACTCACCTGCCAAACTAATTAGCACAGGTGTGATAAACAGAGCCATGATACACATTACCATTCATGAGTTTAAATTGACAAACAAAAAATCTTACCCTGTTGAACCCTTTTTGCATAATAATTTGAAACACAGTGTATAAAGTGTTGCTCACAGATCAGCCCATCCTTCAGATAATGCGATTGTCTCACTCTATAACCATGGTGAGAAGCTCACAGTCATCACGGTGTCAAAATGAATCCAGTCACTGACTGTTGTCTCAGAGTGCAGTTCTACTCTGCAGTTCTTCAGGGTCGCGTCCTCAACAGTTTCAAAGTGATCTTGCCAGGTTTCCCAGGCCGAGCCCACCCTCATGTCCCCCCCACCCTTGACCCTCAGGCTTTAAATTATTCTTTTTACTCTACAGTTTTTTTTTTGGTGGGGTTATGTCAAGGATTTATGAAGGGCATTAACTTTCTCTTCATGTTTCTGGAGATACATCTCTACTCGCTTTGATGTAGGCTTTTGCTGCTGATTTATTTAGATTTTTGTTTGAATTCTTTTCATTCCTCCATTCATCTTCCTTAAGATAATCCTTCCCAGGGTCATTTCAGGAACTGCAGTGAATACAAACAGTACATGACCAACGCCCGACACCTCGCCAATCCATCATCAGGTGCAGTCACGTGACACCAAGCAAACATACTCAGTCTCTCACAACTGGACTGAGATAAGGAGTCAACAATCAATCTAACTCTGCAGATTACCATGCAGAAAATGTTTGGTTACAGTCAGGAATTAAACTAGAGACCCTTGTTGATATGTCCTAATTGCCTAACCAGTGGTGGCCTAGCAGTTAAGGAAGCAAACTTGGTTACTGCAAGGCTTCAGGCCTCCGATCACAGCACTGTCCAAACCTACATAACTTCCAGTGGGCTCAGCACCCACAGGAAGGCTGACGGTATGGAGCTGTGTGTTTTGGGTGGTGCCAGCTAACCATGTGAACTACTAACAGATAAGCAGAGGAGGAATGAATGAATGTCAGCCTCCCTGTGGCTGCTGAGCCCACTGGAAGTTATGTGGGTATGGATGGTGCTATGATCAGAGCACTTCACTGGCAACCTGGCAGCTGGTGGATAAGAACCTGAAACCTTGTGGACCCAAGACAGCTTCCTTAACCACTAGGCCACCACTAATGACTCAAAGTTTACATTTATAGATATTTTCCCTGTGTTATTCATTTTTCACTTTGTGTAGATACAATTCAATTGATAGCAGATTTTTGTGGAATGTAAACATTTTCTACATTTCCAATATTTTCACCAGTTTTATTATATTAAAAGCACTATCTATAAAGGTAAAAAAACTTTTAAAAAAAGTTGCACCACAAACATGCAGGATATTGCAATAAAAAACCTGTACACACAGGTAAACAGGATTTTTTCTTTTGCGATAGTTTTGCCTAATGAAGCCTCCTTGAGGTTTTTTAAAAAATAATGTAAACGTAAACAATATAATATCGATGTAGGATATTGATACAGTTTTAAAATAGCAATATATCTATAACTATTGTGTAATAGTAAAACTTACACTTGTAATAGATGAGCAATAACTGTATATTTTAGATATTTTGATCAAATTTCTTTTTTTTTGACCCATAGAAATGTAAAAATTACACAGGGTAGACTTTGCATTGTTTACGGCCTCTTTCTATCACAGGTGCTCTCCATTCTCTGTTGCATCAGGAAATAAGATAACAACAAGGCAGTTCTTCAGAGATGTAAATTTTCTGCACATAATCAACACAGTTTTCACAGTCAGACTGAAAACAAAGCCGACATGAGATCAATATAAATGCAAATCATGTCAGTTTTTACATCTGAATTACGCGTTGCAGTCAGTTGTTTCGTCATAATGGCGGGTCTAAAATGTTGATTTCTGCTGAGGATTAATGCAAATTGTGTTTACACTCAAATGAGAGCAAAGAGTCCTCATTTGGAGCTTGAATCCCAACAAATGTAATGATATTTTCAGAATCAGACGAAGGAGCTTAAAGTATTTCCTTTGGGTGACAAATTTGGGAATTACATTTTTAGTCTGAGACAAAATTTGTTTCCTCTAAAATGCTCCTGGGTTAATTTAACACGACAGCTAGCTGTTTATAAAGGTTAGAGGAGGATTACTCGCACGGAACCCCTCACACCTACACACACTCTTGATGAGGCCATGCTTATTCATCTGTCTCTTTAATAACTGTGTCAGGCTCTCCAAACAGGGCCCAGTTAGTTAGGAGTAAGGCCGTGCCTACAGATGGGCAACAAACAACCACATCGTGTAGAACGCTTGAAGACACAGTAGCAACGACTGTTAATCACAACTTTTATCTGTTAAGAGTCTCAGGGGCAGCAGTTTCCACCACTGTCACCCAAATCACACTGCTCCATGCTGTAAAGCAGAAAGCCCAATAGGTAGATGTGGATCTACCAGTAGATCTCCAAAGAAGTGTTGGTAGATCCTGAGCAATAAAATAAAACAATAATAGTAATGAAAACTAGAGATGTAATTCTAATCACTGGACTAAAGTGAGAATCTTATAGGTATTAAGTCAGACAGTATAACAAATACATAATAATGTATGGAATAAGACATCTAATTTATATAGGTAAATATATTTTATAATATATTCAGAGTCTTCAATCGTGGTAGATCCCTTCAGCCTGGACATTTAAAAAGTAGCTCACAAAACAAAAAAGTGTGGATGTCCCTGCTGTAAGGTAGGAAGTTGTGTGCTTTGCTCAGAGCACTGGTGGACTCAAACCCGAGGTCCGCTACCTTAATCGCTAGGACGCCTAGAAAGTTGTTGTTGAGCAATAGAGTTAACAATGACTAATTAAAGCCATTTGCAAATTTGTCCTAGTATGAGTTGCCTAGAGTTGTAGGAAGAAGAGTCCTCTGGCCGTTTCATAGGGAAGGAAATCAATGGACAATCTCTGACCTCCACTGTCTCTGAGCATGACACCTAACCCTTACTGTTAACCTTGGGGCCTCAGTAGGTGAAGGGAGACAACTGTTTTTCGAACGGTTTGATGCTCATCAAGATGACAGATTAACAAAGGGTGGGAATGGGAAACAGCCTGGATAGTCCTTCACAGTAAACACACAAAACACACATACATACAAACATACATTCATACATACACACACACACACATACATACATACATACATACACACATACATACATACACACATACATACATACATACATACATACATACGTAGATACATACATACATACATACACACACACATACATACATACATACATACATACACACATACATACATACATACACACACACACACATACATACATACATACATACATACACACATACATACATACATACATACATACATACATACGTACATACATACGTAGATACATACATACATACATACACACACACATACATAGATACACACATACATACATACATACATACATACATACACACATACATACACATATAGATGCATTCACCATGGGTTGGTGTGTCTTGACCTCCGCGGTGTCTTGACCTCTGCGCCAGAGGCTCCACCGAACCCCTAAGGTTTGATCAAACCCAGGTTAAGAACCACTGGTAGATAAGTACTTACGTACATGCACATACAAACATACATAAAATACATGAAGGTTAAGATATAAATGAACAACATACACCCAGACTGATGCACTTTAGAAATGATAATAGATGGGTAAATAACTTACTTACATTATATATATATATGTGTCAATTATACAACTCTTGACAGTGTTAATGGATTATTCAATATATTTATATTGCATAATTTGCATTCAGCATCAATTGTTGGTTCCACTGTGTAGCAGTTTGCACACCTGCCTTCAAAAACAGAGAGAGCAGAAAGTTCTGGGTTCAAATCCCAGAGAAACCCCAAGTGTGGCGCCTGTCAGAGACCCTGTGATTAGCGGTTGAAACAACTGCAAGTTGGAAACAGTAAAGTGACTTTTTTCTCTCTTTTTTCTTTTGGCATTCAAACTGGAAGTATAAATTTGATAAATTGTGTGACGTAGTCTTTGCGTAAGCCCTATTTTTGTGCATAAACTTGTGCATCATTGTAAATTATGTTGTAAGCACAGACAATGACTTCAAAGGCAGTTCCGATTCTGATTCTGATCCACAGCTGCAGGCAAACAGGAACAACTTTGGAACAACGCCAATGTCGTCCTTTGTCCCCACTGAGTGACTATACGTCCACGAAGTGCTCGCGTGTCAACAGCTTTGCAGCTTATCTCATCTCCGAGGCTCATTTCTCTACGTCCTATCTGCTTCCTCTGCAGGAAGTAGTGAAAGCTGCTCGCAGAGGTCACGTCCATGATAAATGGATTAGTCCTGCCTGTATGTGTGGGAGCCCTTACATTCACGTGGTTATACAACACGTTCAAGTATAGATTATCATGCAGCTGTTTGGTTCATCTGAGACAAAACAGACAAGTAGAAAGATCTCTTACTAGGGGACTGACATGTTGTAGTATTTCAATGAACAACCAAGTGTTATTTTTGAGGTTGGTTTACATTCCACAAATATATATATATATTGTGATATAAGATTAATAGGACAGTGTTGATGAGACCAGCCATGATGGATGGATCAGAGACACCAGGAATAGGTAGAAGACAGGAGACAGAGCTGGAGGTGGAGGAGTTAAAGATGCTGAGATTCTCTTTAGGGGAGACAAAGATGGACAGGATCAGGAATGAGGTGATTAGAGACTGGAAGACACAGCACATACAGGGATGTTTGGAGAAAAAGCTAGAGAAGACAGATTGAGATGGTTTGGACATGTTCAGAGGTGGGACAGTGGTTACATTGGTAGAGGAATGATCCTAGAAATGGAGAAACCAGGTAGGAGACAAAGAGGACATTGATGGATGCAGTGAGGAATTGGACATGGAGGTAGTTGGAGTCAAAGTAGAAGATACAGAGGACAGTGGGAGATGGAAAAGAATAATCCTTGGTGGAACTCCTGAAAAAAGGACAAGCTGAAAGGAGAAGAGCAAAAGGGGAGCCAAACTATAAAATATGGAAACGTGCAATATATTTACTGGTGATGCATGCAATACCATATTGTAGTATAATACATCATCTCATTTCAATAAATCAATAAATGTGTCAACACATTATCAACCTGGAAGACGTTTAATACAATAGTTTTTTGGACCCTTGCAGGTCCACAAATCCGTATTAGAACCCGATCCTGATCCTGATCCTCCCGTTTCATCCGTTTGTCTTGTCTGAGAACACAGCCGTCAGTGGAGCCAAGTGCAGCAACTCTGCAGGAAGCCAACTGTGGGGGCGTTTCCACCTTATCTTTGGGGGTTTGTTGGGTCAGCGTTCAAACACAGAGAAAATCTTGCTGATTATTTATTGATTGGTAATTCCATATCTTTACAGCCAGGTGTCAGAGATCATGTTTTAGGGACGTTGATGTTTATCTTTGGTGCTCGTTTGCATTTTAATAGAATGTAGCTTATTTTAATCTAACGGGTCAGAGGTTTCCTGCAGTTAGTGCCACAAATTCCTAATTAAAGCTTCATTTAAAAAAAGGGAAACTCAGATATTGATCTCCCTCCAGTGTCACCCAGTTGATTGGGTCATGGCTGTCGGCTATCTTAAGCTGATTACATAATTTTGTGATTTGCTATGTGTGTGTGTGTGTGTGTGTGTGTGTGTGTGTGTGTGTGTGTGTGCGCGTGTGTAATTGGGACAGAATGACTGATGTGACCTTAATAGTGTTGTCATTTCTGGGCAGGTTGCCAGGGAACATGGGATATGATCGCCTGTTGGCCTTCAGCCGGAGTTGGCGAGGTGGTTACCATAACCTGCCCCACTTACTTCAGTTACTTCAGTGACCAACACAAAGGTAAAAAGCATTCTTTCTATTATTCACTGAACTCAACATCCATAACATAACTGTGCAATGTTTTTAACCTCCATTGATGATAAGAACAGCCCACGCCAACTTCACATAAAAGCAAAGTATTGACATTTATGTTGCAAAAATTTACAAAAAAAAATACATTGCATATACTTCTTTTTTTCTGTGCACATGTAAAAAAATATCAATTTCTTTTCAACTCCTGCAGTTGGTTTGTGTGGGTAGGAGATGCTGAGATGTTCAACCAATTAACTCACATTTTGTAGATGTTATTTTAGAGTGTCTGGTGATTGCCTTGCTGGACAATCTGTATTTGGTTTGGGCAGAATTTTGTCCACCCACCTGTAAAGCATGTTTTTTTGTCCCAAGCCTTAAGGACTTGTTACACTGTAATCGCACGTTGAACAAGTGAAAAATCATCACCGTCGTACACTTCAGCTTTCCAGGAGGCGGTGGATCGATGTGGCGTTAGATAAACCTGCCTGTGGGTTGACAACCATCAGTTACAGTTCAGAGAGGACAGTTGTCATGACAGTTGACACCTGGCCACACTGCACACATGGGAATTTTGTGCAAGCTCCGGCTGTAAAAAAAAAAAAGAGTATTTTAGATGAGAGTTTAAAATATGAAAAATCTGTTGGACAGACTGCTGCGGCAAGATTTGTGGGACCTTCAGATTGATTTTCATATAAATGTGCCTGTGGCACAATGGAATGTGTCATGTGCATGCAAATGGACATTTAAAGGCATCGCAGTGGCTTCACTGTCACCTCCTGAGGACATGATTAAACCCTACTGACGTCCTGAGGCAAATCCTGAGAGAGGGGAAGAGTTTGATTCACGTCCCCCCCGTGGAGACCATCACTGCAGCCCTGTTTAATTGACGGATTCATGAAACATTCGCAAACTTTTTTCTGTGACGTTTCATAACATGGCACGATGTAGAAAGAAGCTTTTCTGCACTAAACAATAAGCAGGAACTATTTTTTTCATTATGGTGTCGACCTGGCGACTGATGTGGTGCATTAACATACAGCAGAGGAGAGAGTGGGAGGTTTTCCAGGTGCCTGCAACGCAGGATAAGAGTTGGTCACTGGGTGTAATGTAAATGTAATGTGGTGTTTACATCAGCTGAATGCAGTGGACATGCAGAAAGAGACAGACTGGGAGTAAACAAGCAGGAATCCAGGTCATTCTTTAACCCCTGTTGTGGAAAAAGCCCAGACGCAGAAGAGAGAGGAGGCAGGAAGAGAGATGATTTATAAACATGAGATCTGGACCAGGAACAGAAGGTGTTCTGTTTATGGCTTTTGTCCAATCACTCTGAGTGTGTGTCATATCAGGGCCTGCTTTAAAGGTTTTGGAAACGGTAACTTTTTTGTAAAGTTCTGTCTTTTTCTTTAAAGTTTTGTCAAAATTAGTTTGATGCTTATACCAATTTATATAAAGTAACCATTAAAGACCTAGAATACCTATCATTTACCATATACTTTTTAAGGACTATTTTGCAGATTTCCATATTATTTCTTGGGTTTATTTTAGGTATTTTCCCCATCACCTGAATCTGAAGCACCTTTTTATTCAATTAAACAAATATCTTTTCTAAAGGTTGTTTAAATGTAATCCAGATTTGCAGAAAGAGGTGAATGATACCTCAGGACAGTAATGCTCATCATTTTTTTTTTGCACACAGAGTGCATTGTTGTGAGGAACACAGTGGCTCAGATCAGCGTGAATACCAGTCAGTCCTAGTTTCCTGACAGCAGACTCTTTCTCCTCCCTCGAGTCATTTTAAACCCAGGGCTGATGGAGATCCATTTTTTTTTCTTTTCAACACCTCCACACTTTTTTTTTTTTTTTACCTTGTGCAGACAGTGATCACTGATGGATTCTGGCAAAGACCCTACTTATGTATAGTGACGTGAAAAGATTGGACTTTTACTGCCGTGAGTGATACACCACTGTGAAATGTATTCCTCTGAGCCGGGTAGAAGTGAGATCTATTAAACTTGGCTCATATTTTGGATTTAAGCCGATATTCTTTGACAACATGGATTTTTTGGGATATAAATATATATAAAAATATAATAATTTCCAGATAATGCGTCGGTCTAGAGTTTCATGTGGTAATCTCAAAAATGCTGCATTCCTTCCTGTGTTTTACTCATCCATTTATCTTCCACTGCTTTATCCTTTTCTGGGAATTGTGAGGGGAACTGGAGCCAAACACAGCAGTCATGGTGTCAGGGGAAAGGGGAGAATCTGGACAGTTCTCTAGTCCATACAAACCAGCAACATGCAATCCTGTACCTGGTACAGGTTTATGGTCATCATTAGAGTGAAATATTGACTTAATCCTACATGTGTTTGGATGCAGAGATGAAACCAGGGTACAATTAAAAAGAGCTGGGACTGAAACAGTAAAACTGAGATTTTCTTGCTGTAAGACAAGATCACCAGCCACTCATTTCAACCTGTGTCTTAGTTAAGTTGGCAGCAGTTCACACAGATAATCCTAAAAATATCCATTGTTGGACCGGAGTGGCTGTGTTCCTGCTTCCTTGAAAGACTGAAGAAAAGAATCCCTGCTGGCTCCGACCCCAGTGTGTGCTCATCTGTTTGTGTCGGTATGATAGAGCGGTGATTTCCAAACTACGTGCCGTAAGGGATCACTAGCCATGCTGCGGAAAACGATCCAATTTCATTTAATTGGTCTGAAAACTATCTTTTATTTATTGGAAATACTTTTGTCATTTGTTCATGCTGCTTAGTGACAAGCAGAACAACTTCATACTTTTCCAGTAGGTGGCAGCTGATGGCTACAAAAAATGAAAGAAGCCAGAATATTAGCATACTAATCATTAAGATTCACATAGTTTGTTTCTACAGTACAATACTGAAAATTTGATAGTACGATGCCTTGTTTTTGCCAAATTTGATACAATTGCACATATGGATCATAAATATTTACCTCAGTTTTGAGGGCAAACAGTGGCACATTTAAGTATCAGTTGGTAAGTTTATATTGGATGTCCCTAAATAAAGGAAACAGAGCTGTTCAATAAGATTTCAAGTAGTTCTGACTATGTACGTTGTGAGAATGTACACCTTTTGTGAGTGTGTTGTGGGGTCAACCGCAGGTTCTTTTTTTTTCAGATGAAAAATATGTGCCATTGCTCAATAAAAGGTTGGGAAACACTGTGATATATCAGTGTGTACAACTGGAAACTCCAAAACCACAGTTTCCCGTTGCTACGGCGACTGCTATTTTACAAAGTGCGATTCTGCAATATAAGTGAAAAAGAACAAAGGGAAAAATGTGACAGAAAGTTCCAGTGGAACTCCTTAGTCGCATGTGGGATGAATTTTTGTTCTTCAGTGAGTGTGACTGAAGGCCAATTAATCGCCTCTTAAACAGCAGGAAAAATCAGGAATACTGTACGTTGGATTTCTTCTTCCTCCTGGTCATGTCATACAGACATTTTCATCTTAGAGAGTGAAACAATGAATTGGACACGTGTGGAAATTGTCGCTCTTCAAAGATAGAGGGTTCACTTAGAACCTCCATCAGGCCCTGATGGCACAGTCTCTGTTCTACGATGAAGGCAGTACAAGTAGAAGTACTCGTGTAGTACATGTCATGGCAGTTTTGAAACTTTGGGGTTTCATTTCTTCTTTTTAATGTTTTCTTGTCAAACAAGCCTTTGGGATTCTGTAGATACAAGACCCAGAAAAATAACATCCAGCCTCAGGTTAACCAAAAGGAGGTTAAGCTTAAATTATTCAGTTATTCTAATTCAGGGACAAACCATCTGCAAAAGGGATAAACTTTGGAAATTTGTTTTTCACCCATGAATCTTCTTCCTCCTTCTCTAAGACATCCTGTGCTGTGAGCTTGCCTTCAGTCTGGTCTCAGTTCTAATTCATTGACTTAGTCTTTAAATTTTTGTATCTATATAATAATATATAAGTCGACAGTATTGGCCTAGTGGAAGGAAGCGAACTTGGGTCTGCAAGGCTTTAGATCTAAATTTAAATTGTTGATGGAGAATTCATTATGGAGGTGATTTTTAAGCTGAAACTTGAATCAATGCTATATCCCCTATTTGTTCTTTTTAAACATCCAATCTTCATTTTTATTGTGCTTGGATTTTTTTTACTTATTTTTTTTTACCTCATTGTTTAAATCCTCTTTGAATGAAATGTTGATGATGAAATGAGTTGTAAAGTTTGGAAGAGTCTCTAGTTCTTGTACCATTTAACATAAACTATTACTTGGGCAACCAACTGTTAAAAGAAGTTTGACATCTAAGAAACTGACCCCCCAAATTGCGTTCTATTGTCTTGCGGGATCAGCCTCAGGCACCAGAGAACGTCAGGTGATCTCCATCACTGACTTGAAAATATGGTTGAGGTGGGTGTCAGTGATCGAGTTTTTATATTTTACATTTGTTGGTTGTACTTATCTGCAGTGCTGCATCACACAGTATCTGAAGGAATGAACAAAAGACAGGCTTCATATAAAATACTGGGATTTTTTTCTTACTGTATTGGGCATCAATAGCTGATATAAACCCTCTATAAATGGACAGTGGGTGCACTGGCCCTCAGCTCATTCGAATTGAAAAAAAAAACCCTGTTGAAAATAAGGGATGATAAAAGAGCATTGAGAGAGATGCCTGAAGGAAAAGTCAGCAGGACCTTAAAATAAACTATATATAAGAAAGTCCCTGCAACAGTCGGATCAGAAAATGATGGTATTCATGATCATCAGAAACAGGCCCAACCTGAGAGCTCGGCTCTTCTGCTGAGGAAAGGTTAAGGTGGCCTGACATTATCAGACTCACGTTCAAAGTCCACATTAGCTATTTCTTTCTTTCCCTCTTTATCACTGGTATCCGTGACATTTCAAAAGTTGGTGGAATCTACCTACCTACCTACCTACCTACCTACCTATCTACCTACCTACCTACCTACCTACCTATCTATCTATCTATCTATCTATCTATCTATCTATCTATCTATCTATCTATCTATCTATCTATCTATCTATCTATCTAT
>JAFBJS010004012.1:0-18505 GCA_016785265.1 Paraplagusia blochii | reverse complement strand
CTATCTATCTATCTATCTATCTATCTATCTATCTATCTGTCTATCTGTCTGTCTGTCTGTCTGTCTGTCTGTCTGTCTGTCTGTCTGTCTGTCTGTCTGTCTGTCTGTTTTTATTATATAATTGAACAGCAAACTACTTTTATTTTACTAGATGACTCTTTTTGACTTTGTGCTTTTGTTTTGGCTAGCATGTTAGCCGTTTTTGTGAACAGCTAAACTCTGATTCCTTTCTAGGATACTCCCGAGGGATTAATAAAGTGTCTGTCTGTCTGTCTGTCCGTCCGTCTGTCATAGTTTAAACCAGCGCTTGACTCAACACCTACCTACACACCTAACCTAAACCTAATAATACGCCTGGTGTTGTCCTTTGGTTCAGTGTTGTCAAAGTGACAGCATCAGGACTATAACGTCAACATCTGAGTCACCCAGCTGCTCAGACGCTGCAGCCGTCAATATCAACACATTAGTCTGACAGTTGACTGAGCCGTTCCATCCGTTCACCTCAGGGCTAATCTGTGACCAGAGACTAAGCCGCAGTGATCCTCAAAAAACACAAAGGGACAATTTATTCTTTTTAATCCCCATTTGAAGACACGAGAAAAGAAAAGAATGAAATAAAGTGTGTGTGATCTCTCATATCTGTATCTACAGGTAATCTCTCCAAAACCTGCACAGAACATGGCTGGACTGAGATGATGCCCGTTGATATTGCTGTGAACTGTGGATACAACCTTAGCAGCACCAGTGATGATGTAAGTGAGCCAGATCGGTCATTAGGATGGAGCAGGACGAGGGCTTTATGGTCCTGTGGAGAAGAACAACAACCTGTAAATGAGAAAAACAAATGAAATACCTAATATTTTTAGTAACTCTAATTTATATACAGTGCTGTGCTAAGGTCCTGGTCTTGTAAATTCACCTCACTCAGTGTAACAGGTTCTCTGAGTTGTTGGTATAGACCTGAAATGCAAACCTTTATAAGTGCCATAGAGAGAATGGGAATTTACTCAGACCTAAAATTGTTGTTGTGTCACCTCAATTTAAAGCCCCCTGCAACCTTCACTTGAGCAAGTTATAAATATTTGTTTTAATTAACAAAGCCAATGAAACTGAAATCCTGTGATTATATCATAACCAATAGACTCAGATCTTTGGCAAAACAAACAAAAGAGAAATGTGATCATAAATCTCATCTGGTCCTTTTGGCTTGTTTTTATGGCTTCCCACAGTGAATCATCTCCCCCTGTCCTCTGTCCGTCTTCTACTCTGACTCCAACTACCTCCATGTCCTCCCTCACTGCATCCATCAATCTCCTCTTTGTCTCCTACCTGGTAGCTCCATCTCTAGGATCATTCTTCTACCAATGTATCCACTGACCCTCCACTGAACATGTCCAAACCATCTCAATCTGTCTTCTCTAGCTTTTTCTCCCAAACCTTCCTGTCTGTGTTGTCCCTTTAATCACCTCATTCCTGATCCTGTCCATCCTTGTCTCTCCTAAAGAGAACCTCAGCATCTCTAACTCCTCCACCTCCAGCTCTACCTCCTGTCTTCTACCTATTCCTAGTGTCTCTAATCCATCCATCATTGCTGGTCTCACAACCATCTCCCTTCACCTTAGCTGACTCTTTTCTATCACAGATCACTCCCACACTCTTTCTCCAGCTGTTCCATCATACCGATGCTCTATTATAACAATGTCCTTTTGGCTTGTTCCTTTTTAGGGGTGTTCATAGTGAATTGTCCTTTGTCTCCCTTGTTTGCTACATCTTCTACTTTGACTCCACCTACCTCTATGTTACTCTATTTTAACTCATAATTTAATGATCAATCAAGACATAAAAAATGCTATGTTAAGTCGCCTCAACTCCTGAAAAAGGATCCAGAAGCGAAATCACCACAAAGACTTTATTTTCCCGCAGCATGGACGTCTTTGAGTCATGGTAGGTTTGGTTTCCATGGTCGAGGACAGCTCATTTGTTAAAACATGCCTGTCTTATCAGACAGTGTGATTCATTAGACATGGTTCACGTAAGCCTCAAGGGCAGGGAGGAGAATAAAGTCATTTAATACATTTAAATAAATCACATATAGCTGGGTGAGTCACGGAGGCAGCTTCATTATTACCCCTCCCCTGCTGAAGCACCATAAAAACCTGTGGGGTCCATTTTTTACTAGGTATCACCGGGTTCCACTGGATGCAAGGCACTTAATATAATTTCCATCTGGCACAAAACGGACCTCCCCGGCTGTAACCTCCTGGTCCTTTACATGATCTGAAGGGATGGTGTCTGGAACAGCCATGCAAAACGTTAAAAAAAAAAAAAAAAAATCTATATTATATCAGTTTCAGTTCCGTATATTCCTGTTTATAGCTGAATAAAATGTTAATCTCAGCTTTGGAAACTATTTTAGATTCATTCATTTTATGCGTCTGGTTTTAATTTTTTTATATTTGTTTTGCAGGGTACATTTTTTTGGCAGGTGAGGATTGGCTACACCATCGGCCACAGTGTTTCTCTGATCTCTCTGACCACAGCCATCGTCATCCTGTGCATCTTCAGGTAAGACTAAAAGTCTTTTTATAAAGATAAAGTTTTTTGGGGTTTTTTTTACATAAATTCAAGGACACTTCTCATCCTGAAATCTTAGAATTAAATCAAAGGAAAAAAAATTATTACATTTTTGTTAATTATTTTATGGTTGATTTTTCTCTAGGTGAATCACAGGTGTAAAGATGACACTTCTGCACTAATAAGACTTTTGTGAGACACTTTTCTATTGGACTAGCCAAGGACGCATTTCTCTTTCCTCCACAACAACTGCACAATAGGAATGACTCAGAGCCCAGCCTTGGAACGGCAGTTCGTTCTGTTGAAGTTTTAACATAGCAACTGTAGAATGATGTCAATTTTTCTTTCCATCTCATAAGTCCACCCTGATGACTAACTTTTTTCAGCTCTGATTTTGCTAACACTACAGAAAAGTCACAGCGGTGCTGACAAAGTGTAAATGAAGACACATATAAATAAGTCATTGGTCTTCAGGCTTTCTAACCACCCACACAGTTACTTCAGCTGTTCAATAATTTCTTTCGTTACCTCAGCCCCTACACTCACCTCACTTTCTGACACAGGTTTTCAATTATTCTCTTTATTTTGTATTATAATATTATAGCTCATGCCTCTAAAATTCAAGGGCATTCACTTTTCTGTTTTTTTCTGTACCGCTGAAATGTATTTTCTTTCGGTATATGTTGTGTATGGTCTGCTAATGACATCAATATAGTGCATATATAAATATATCAGATTAAACTCCTTTTTTTTGTCATTGTGACGTTGTGATTCAGACCACAGCGCACAACTAAATTTGGCCTCTGCATTTAACCCATCAGCAGTGGGCAGCTGGGAGCAGTGTGTAGGGACAATTCCATGCTAAATGCACCTAAGCGGTAGAGGGATTCGAACCGGTCACCTTACTCACCCAAGTCCGCTTCCTTAACCACTAGGACACCACTGCTACCACTATCTATATACTATATACTATATATACTCCCTCAACATCCAAAAAATATCATTACAAGTCCTATGCAACATACATTCCACTGCTGCATTAGACATGCAATTATCAAATCTGGAACAACATTATTGACACATGATAAAATCTCACTTTTTCATTTTGCTTAATGAGACTTGAAGTCTCAACTCATGGTCCAAAAAAAATATGTTTGTGTTTTTTGCTCTCAAGTCTGCAGTGGTGGCCTATGGTTAAGGAAGATGATTTGGGTCTGCAAGGCTTCAGGTTTGAATATACCAACTGACAGGTTGTTACTAAGGAGCTCTGAGCATAGCACTGTCCCGACCCACATCACTGGGCTCACCACGCAATGTGATTTGGGTGGCGCCAGCTGCCTCTGCATCCCAGTGATGGCCAAGAAGAAAATGAATGAATGAATAACATTCGGTCAAGTGTCTTCATATTTCTTCTTGTCCTTTTGGTTGTCCCTTTTTCAAGGGTTTCCATCTTCTATTCTGACTCCACAGTATCAGGAATAAAGTAATTAAAGGGACAACACAGACAGGAAGGTTTGGAGAAAAAGCTAGAGAAGACAGATTGAGATGGTTTGGACATGTTCAGAGGAGGGACAGTGGATACATTGGTGGAAAATGATCCTAGAGATGGAGCTACCAGGTAGGAGACAAAGAGGAGATTGATGGATGCAGTGAGGGAGGACATGGAGGTAGTTGGAGTCAGAGGAGAAGATACAGAAGAGGTTAACTGCTGTATTCCCTGTAAAAGGGACAAGATACAGAGAAGAGGAAGAGAAAGTCCATTAGTTTTGTGATTTTCAAAGTATGGGTCTCGAAAAAAAGTTTGGGAAACCCTGGTCTAAAGTTCATTCAGTTTGTGACTCAAACCCAGTTGTCTCTGACAGAGAAAACTGGGTTGGCGTCACAAGCTGCTTCAGTAACTTATTACTACAATACTGACAGTTCAACAGTCAGTGAATATTGTTTTTGTTTTTCAATAGTTATTTTTTAAACAGCTGTGACAGAAAGACGCCCATTGTAGAATCACGCAGCAACAAAAACATGTTGCCAAATGACAAGGTCTGATCTTCAGGTCTGTGATTTGCTGCAGTTCAAAGCTGTTACATCCAAGGACAAAAGAAAGAATGAACAAGAACCTGTGATCACTCATGAGTCACATAACTGTACCGTGTTTCTGTGTTTGTGCCGACGCCTCAACCTCTGTGTCACCGTTTCACCAGGAAGCTGCACTGCACCAGGAACTACATCCACATGCACTTGTTCGTATCATTCATCCTGAAGGCCATCGCCGTCTTCATCAAGGACGTGGTGTTGTACGAATTCGGGGAGGTGGAAAACTGCTCCTCCGGCTCCGTGAGTTAACAAGCCGCAGCGTCCCCCGTGGGCCGCTGTCCACGTGCTTTTAATTTACTTCTTTTTCCCTGGAGGTCATAATTGAGGCATATCCTACACAGGGCGGATTGGTATTTGATTGCATATGTTTATCAACAGAGATGTCATATTGATGCCTTCATATTGCGCTCTTACACAACAACACAATTAGTCCTTTATTGTGTTATCATACAGTGTGAATCGTCTATTACATTTGCAATCAATGCTGACTGCATTCCAGCCAGGGTTAATATGCAGTGCACATAATCAGAGTGTATTCTGGGAAATTAAATAGGGATCAGGCGCTAATACCGCAAACATATAACAATAGCAATTAAATAATCAGTGTGCCTTAATAAAAACATGCAAGTGATATTATTCAAACCTTGTTAATCAATGCCCTTATTAACATATACCTCTTGTATTTGATGCGGGTAGAAATGTACCACCAGCTTATGTTCGTAACAGCTGCTCAAATATATTTATCTACAACATTTTCATTTTAAACGTTTTAAAACCACAATAATTTAGTATGAAATAGTATTCGCGTGTTTTATTTTGCACCAGGGTTAAAATCCCAATTCAAGCATCTAGAGTCACGACATTGGAATTCAGAGGTAATACTTGAATATTGTTTCCAGTGGGGTCACCACCTCCAGGAAGGTACTGTGTGGTGCTTTGTTATTTGGGTGGCAGTTGTGGAGAGTGCTGCCCCCATGAGCAGATAACAGATAAGTGGTAGAAAATGGAGGGATTGTTACTTGTGTCATCCAATTTTCAATTTTACATCTTCAAGTTTGATGCTGTAATCTACAGATGAAATAAGTAATAATAAAAAAAAAGTTAAAAATGCTGCAGTGGTGGCCCAGTGGTTAAGGAAGCCGACTTGGGTCTGCAAGGCTTCAGGTTCTAATCCACCAGCTGCCAGGTTGCCACTGAGGTGTTCTGATCATAGCACAGTCCCGACCCACATAACTTCTAGTGGGCTCACCACCCACTGGAAAGACAGTATGGAGCAGTGTGATTTGGGTGGCAGTGGGGGAGACTGTTCTTGTGACCAGGTAACGGATAAGAGGATGAAGATGAAAAGGCTGAGAAAAAAAAACTTTTAGTTTAACACAGCTGAACAGGAAGTGAGCAGAGCTTTTTGACTTGTGGGCAGATGTTACAGAGTACTTTTTCTATCGGGTCACTTGTTTAGCAAGTTTTAGTCCTGTGAGTACTGGACTGTGGAATCATGGTTATTATATCACATAATGATGAAGACCTTCATGAAGGCATTCATTGAAAAAACTACTCCCCGTTTTTTTTTTAAATACATCAACATCACAAAGACATTTATTTTAATAAATACTGAATTTCAGTGAAATTAAAATGTAATAGAATTCCATTTTTTTTCCCTAAACTTTTGAAGTAAAGCGTCCCACTGCTGAGCTTCAGAGTCTGCATTGAGATTAATGGTTTATTCAAGAGCAAGTGATGTAATTTTAATGCAAAGTAACACGAGTCTTCCATCATGGGGCAAAAAAGAAAATTTAAACAGACACTTTTCCAGACACTGGGACAGTTTAACAGTTTAACTGGGGGCTTTTGAGAAACTTTAAACTGAATACAAATGGATCTCAGTTCATCATATCTTTAAAAATGCATCACAAACTCGAAGCCTTAGACTCTGGGTTAACATGGTTACAATGTCAGGTCGTCGGTTTGGTTCTATTTGCTTTAATCACATTGTCTTGTTACCCAGTTACAAAGTTTAAGTGAAATACTATAAAAACTATGAAATATATATATAGGATATATATATATATGTGTGTGTGTCTGTGTGTGTGTGTGTGTAGTACATTTATAAATATATTATTGTGTATTATTTGCAGTACAAGTTGACCTGGTTTTTGTGAAAATTTTGCTTTTCAAAACCTCAGTGGGATTAAAACCAACAACCGTTCTGTTTTGTGTTTCAAACTAATTTTAATTTCTGTGATGACATGTCTCCACGGCCCATTTATTCATCATTTAAAGGTTACGGTTAAAACAGATGCCTTAATGTTTCCCATCAAAGACCATGAGGTGTTTCTCCTCATTAGTTCTGGTTGGATGACTTCAGTTTAGAAGATGTCAAAAAATAAAAATTTCTTATTTTGAAATAAACATTTCTGTCTGAAGGCTTGACATATTTGAAGTTTGATTGCCCTTTATCTAAAAGATAAAGCACCATCAAACAATAAATTATCCTGAGTCTGTGTATTGTTGGTTACCCACGGTGAGTTCATGTCTCTTGTGTCTTCTGTGTTGCCAGATTGGCTGCAAAGCAGTGATGGTGTTTTTCCAGTACTGTGTAATGGCCAGTTTCTTCTGGCTGCTGGTGGAGGGTCTTTATCTTCACGCATTATTGGCCGTCTCTTTCTTCTCAGAAAAGAAATACTTCTGGGCTTACATCCTGATTGGCTGGGGTGAGGACGCGTCTCTTTTATGTCTCACTATGTGTGTGCCGTCCCTGATTGAGGACCAGGCTGACTGTCAGCCGTGGACTGATAACAGAGCATAACCCTTGTGTTGGAATGAAGTTATAACAGTGACGTTGCTTTTGTCTGCGGATGTGCTCGTGTTTTCTTTTCATGTCCACAGGAGGTCCAACAATTTTCATCACAGCGTGGACCATCACCAAAGCCTACTTCCATGATGTGGGGTAAGAAAAACACTCCAGGGACAATGCCCAATGAGATTTCCAGGGTTTCTAATCTGAGTGGCTCTACTTGTCAGATTAATCTTGTTTTGTACTTTTTTAGGTGCTGGGATATAATCGAAGACACTGATGTTTTCTGGTGGATCATCAAAACTCCCATCCTGGCATCAATCTTGGTGAGTTTTCAGTCTACAAACATGTTTCATAACATTTATTCCTATTTTTTGACAGAAAAGAGAAATTACAAAGTTGTAACTTTTCAGGATTTTTTTTATTGTAATTGTCTTGGTGATTGGGCTCAACTTTTTATATTATTTGACATGTATGAGGTTGATACGACCTAAAACCTGGAGTACTTTTAATATAAGTACCAACAACTTGTTTCACTGTCTGACGGCTGATTGCTGGATTATAGTCCAAGACTGTTGATTATTTTTTTATCTTTTCTTATTTTTTATTTCCATCCTTGCTAAAGAAAAACTATTGGTCTTCATTAATCTTGGGTTACACAAAAACTTTTGGGGTCTCTGATAATAACTTTTTCCCAATACCAATATAAAGTAGGTGTGGTAATATTTATTTCTTAATTTCTACAAACCAGCATCAGTAGGTATTAACTAACTGAGCTGTTGTGCTGCCCCCTAATGACTTTCACTTTAATATACAACTGTTTATCCCAAAAACTAATTTTGGGGCACACATCATTTGGGGAATTGGGCAGAACAAACCTATAATGATTCTTGCAGATAATATGTAAAATGTTGATATAAAGCAGTTAATACCAGTTGAACCAACTAAATAAAAATGAATAATTTACACAAAATAATGAATGTGACAATAATTAAGAGGATAACTATGTGAGGGTTTTAGTTTATTTTGGTAGAAAATAACGTTGGTGTGATGACCAGCAAAATGGATGCAAGGGCAATATGATATGGTACAGTCAGAACCGATACAATGGGACTGGCAGAACACTAGTCCTACTTGACCACAGTCCAAGACATTGTTTTTTTATTCATCCTAATTTCTAATTTAACTTGTTTTTTTTCTTAAAATGTGTATCTAATTCTTTTTCATATGTCCAAAAACCTTAATTTTTAACTGAAACATGTTTCATCGAACCAGTGAAATCCAGTGAAAGGTAGACGTGTGATGGTGGAGTTTATCCACAAATTCAATGAAGAGAAGAACAAATGAGCTCTCTTTCAGATCAGACACTTAGGTAATCACATCAACATCGAAATTCTCTTATCTTATTTACAGCGCAATAGACAAACCCATCAGAGAAAGATGAAGTGCACAACCCAAGTTCTTATGAGAAGCATTCCTCCAACTTTTTACAGATGTCTGTCTCCTTCTCCTTCCTCCTTTTTTAACAAGCTCTGTTCGAAAGTCACGTTAAATATTTGATGAATCCGCCCTAATTAACTCACACACTGTTGTGAACTCCATAGATGAACTTCATCCTTTTCATCTGCATCATCCGGATACTTCGCCAGAAGATCAACTGTCCCGATATTGGCAGAAATGAGTCAAACCAGTATTTGTGAGTGCATTTCCTTTTTTTATTTTTGCTCTCAGTCAGCAGAGCGATGAAAAAACAATATTATTTGAAACTATAGAATAGATAATAAAGTTTGTAAAACTACTGATCTACGGCACAAGGGAAACACGCTGTTTTAGCTCAATATCAGAGGAAAAAAGGACAAAAATGTACAATGTGAGAATCTGAACATTGTCTTTTTCGCACTGACAGCTGTTTTTATGCAAAGATGTGAGTGTTGCTGAGAGTTTTTCCAAGCCAGGCGTAATGTGTGGAACCGTTTCTTTTTTTTTTCTTCATCCCCACTCCTTTGAACTTAGTTGTAGAATGAGAAGCACTCTGAGGCTACACTTCATTATTGGCATTGGGAAACAGGAATCTAAAAATAAGGTTTCACTAATTGGGAATTCTAAATGTGATGCTTTTCTCCCCTTGTCTCTGTCATTTCAGGAGACTGGCAAAATCCACGCTGCTTCTGATTCCACTGTTTGGAATAAATTTCATTGTGTTTGCCTTCATCCCGGAGCAGGTGAAGACTGAGTTACGGATGATTTTCGATTTGATCCTGGGGTCATTTCAGGTACGGTGGTAACTAACTTTCTCTACCAGGGAACGCAAACTTTTTAGTCTGCCACCTGTATTGTTTTTTTTTTTAGATTAAGTCTGTAAGTCCTCCATGTTCACTCCGTCAGAGTGATCCTGGAAGCTCAAAGACCGATTCATGTCAGCACTCTGTGGCTTTACCATATCTAAGTCTTTAAATCCAAAAAGAGTGCACGCAAAGACTTCCTTTCTGTCTCTTATAGTCTATAAAAAAGACGCTGAGCTTTCAGCTTTTTTTCCCCAGATTTCACTGTGCGTCTCAATTTAGTTTTTAGAAGCTCCTGGTTTCTGAAGGATGTTGAACCTTTTCCATTCTTACAGGTAATAAAGAAAGCACTCGAGATATTGTTTGTCTTTCATGGCCACTGAAAAGTGGTATTTGGAAAACCAAACCAAAGCAACCTAGCATAGATATTGCTGTTACTATAGTAACAGAAAGCATGACAATAGATTTATTTAAAAAATTATCAATACCAAGTTAAGTGCAATAAGTTCATGGATATAGGTTTTACAATAAAAATAATTTGAGCTCAACAATATGAGCTCATTTCATCAGATAAATAGAGATTGTACATAGAATGTCCTTCTTTTGTGACATATCAGTGTGTTTTCAGACACTTATTTGCACACACAGTAATATGACGGTGAGGTGACACTGAAAGTGGTGGATATTAATGATTTGCTGATATACTTTACGCCAGTATTGTCCAAACACTGAATTTCTGATTCCTTTATGGACCGATCCTGATATATGAAGCCGTTTGTCCCCGAATCTGAGGTGGACATCAACAGGTTTTAATATTCAAAGCAGAAAAAACTGAAAATGATTCTTATAGATAATACTTAACTATGGTAATAATGGGTTGATAATATTGGTCACCGTTCTGTCTTTTCAGTTGTGAGACCAGCCATGATGTATGGACTAGAGACAATAGGTAGAAGACAAGAGGGAGAGCTGGAGGTGGCAGAGTTAAAGATTCTGCTGAGATTCTCTTTGGGGGTGAAAAGGATGGACAGGATCAGGAACGAGGTGATCAGGGGGACAACACAGACAGGAAGGTTTGGGGGAAAAGCTAGAGAAGCCAGATTAAGATGGTTTGGACATGTACAGAGGAGGGACAGTGGTTATATTGGAAGAAGAATGATCCTAGAGATGGAGCTACCAGGTAAGAGACGAAGAGGAAGGCCAAAGAGGAGATTTATGGATGCAGTGAGGGAGGACACGGAGTTGGTTGGAGTTGGAGTTGAGGATGTGGAGGACAGGGAGAGATGGAAATTATTGTCTTGCTGTGGCAACTCCTGAAAAATGGGATAAGCCGAAAGGAAAAGAAGAAGATTCTGTCTTTACAATTACTTTGGCAGTAGTTGGGTTGTGTTAGAGTGTAATAACTGTAACTATTATTCCGTATAATCTTTTCGGAAGTAAAATAATAAGAGCTTCAAAATGTAATAAAGCCACCAGTTCTAGATGTCCACTAAAGGTTGGAGGTATTTGATGTCCTGCGCCGTAACTTTTCCATTTAGAACAACAACAGAAACCAGTCCCTCAGGCTCTCTGCAGACTAATCCAGTGGCATTGCTGCTGTTGTAAGGGCTTCATGTTGTTTCACTTCATTTTACAAGTAGGAGACAGACAGTGACAGACCGTAAACCTGGAAAAGACAGCTCCACGGCACGCCACCTGGATGACAAAGATATCGTTCTAACACATTCCTGCGGTCATTATAACCATTCCTCCATCCTCACTACTGTAAACCCCCGTCACCAGTCACTGCGCTCTGTTTTTCTTCGGAGCACTTTTCTTTTGTATCTCCTGCATGTCACCATGTTCTTGTCTCTCCCTTTAGGGTTTTGTGGTTGCCGTGCTTTACTGCTTCCTTAATGGAGAGGTACGTGACCGCCCCCCCCTACACACACTAATGTAAACAGTTTGTACAGAGGCAGAGGAGTGGACCCCCCTTCAGAGACAGCCCTCAGTAGTGCTGTGGCAACTTTCACATGATTAAATCCATCTGTACTTCTGTGTGGCTCCCTGGGAGCACTATAACAAACACGGTCCTAAAGGGCTGGTGGTGTCGTGAGGGTGACTCACCAGCTCTGGACCCCCCATCTCCCTCCTGCCTGCCTTGGACCTCCTTGCGGCGAATGTTCTATTCTGTGGCTGCAGGTTGGGAGTGCTGTAAAAAGCGTAGCCTTTATGGCACCGAGCTATTCAGCGAAGTCTGGAGAGGCTCTCCGTGGGCAGATTAGTTATGTTCCCTCTGCAGGGCCAGATTGAATCACAGTAATGGGCTTGATGGCAGGGCTCGACAACTATGCTGCCTGAATTTTAATTTAGCGCAATTTTCAGGTGTCCTTTGTGATACCTTTGTGATGTAGTCACTGAAATGTGCACATAGAGTGTAATAAAAATGTAAATTAGACAAAGGGAACGTCAGCGTAATGGAATAAATGCGGATGTTGTTGCATAAGAAGTACAACCAAATTGGTTTCTTTATCCAAGGTATAAAAATAGAAACAATATACCGACAAACATCAGACAAACAGTCAGAAACTACATAGTACTACGCAGTAGTTCTTTTTGTCTGTGAAAAATTATTCATATTAAGAAAAATAAAAGTTCACAATCTTATTATTATTATTAAAAAATAATAATTAAATGAGCTGCAATGCTGCCATCTAGTGTTTTCACCTTTAATATACAATCATTTATCCTTAAAAACACATTTTTTTTGGGTACACCGTTTGGTGTTTTCATTATGGGCTAAGCTATATTATTGGACATCCCTACTGAAAAAAAAACCCTGCAGGGGGCACTATAAACAAAGTAATATGCCTGTTTTTTTTATATGCATTGCATTCATAGATTAAAAAAAAAAAATTCAGAAGATATGCAAATATTGACAGTCAAAGCTGTTAGGACTCTGAATGGCTCTTGGTGATTGGACATTTACCTCACTAGAGAGCAGTGTGATTGCTTTCAGACAAAAATCTCCCACTTACAAAATAATGGCATCCCTGGAAAAACACATTATACGCTTCTACTGACTCACTAAAAACATTTGTCATTGTGTTGCAAGGAAATGAGACTCAGATTAGTACATAAATATTTCAGTTACTGATCAACAGGTTAATTAAACAAACAGAGGAAGGTGAAGACCATTGATAAACCAATGGATTAAATAAAGACAAACCAAAGCTTTAAAGTTAGCCCTTCTTAAGTCCTTTATTGAATTATTGAAATACCAATTTAAGTGAACTAACTGACTCTAAATGTCTCATTGCTGCATTTTTTTGCAGGTCCAATCAGAGATCAAGAGGAAGTGGCGGCGGTGGAACCTGCAGAGATATATGGACTCCTACACCAAGTACCAACACCCGTCCATCGGCAGCAGCAACAACTTCAGCACTCAGATCACCATGCTGACACGATGTAGCCCCAAAGCTCGACGGGGATCGTCAGCGTGTCACGACGATTTGTCCAGCATGTAACAGACGCACAGACAGCGTAAGCCACGATTCTTTGCCAAACACGCAGGAAAGGTGAACAGGACACAGGTGGAGCTCCAACTGATGGAGAAGACACGAGATAAGTCAGAAAATTCACGCTGTGAAAGAGAGAAACCAGGCGACACAAATGAATCGTGGGCCATCATCTTATCTCCATGACTAACCTTCACACTTTAGCTTCACGTTCTTCGTATTTTGGTGCAAGTGACCAGTGAACGTCTGATAAATGTTAATACATAAATGTGATCGATTGTGAATAAGTTCTCTTTGTGCTAACACGTCCACTAAATATGATGGACGAATGGTAATAGTGGAGGTTGAGTCCAGCGGGAATCAGTCCCACAAACACTCTGGTCTAATAACATCAGGTTTAAGAGAAAAATCACTCAAAGGATTCTGGGACATTAAATGAACAGGACTGATGCAAAGACACAATCATTGGACGTAATAAAATCTGGGATTAAATCTGTGGATTGGTAATTCAAAAAACCAAAACTTAAAAATACTTACCATTTATTCAGATTTAGGTCAGATGACGCAGACAATGTCAGGCGTAGTGTTCTGTGGAGAAGAAGCTTAAAGTCACTGCCAAACAAAATATGTATACTGCTTCTTTGACATTTTAATTGTTTAGTTGTCTTTAAATAAGGCATTAACATTAAACACAGGGGCAGTTGGTGGCCTAGTGCTTAAGGAAGCGGACGTGGGTCCGCAAGGTCCCCGGTTCGAATCTAAAAGGTGATATTTCGTTGTGTGCAGTGATGTGAATCACAATGTCACAATGACAAAAAAGAAAATTAATCTTAATGATCCTAAGATTTTTTTTTCAACAATACCACGCAGTAGTTTTACAGTAACTTGGATTTATTGTTTAATACAATTAGAGTTTAGTGGATTTGCATTTGTCAGGTAATGATTGACTAAAGCTAAATGTACACTGTGCCATTTTTTTTTCCAATTGTGGCGTTCATCTGCTGATCACATTGTACGATCATACACCACACGTCTAACTCCTGTAGCCAGAACTGCTTCGGATGAAAGCGTCAAATGTGTAGTGTAAATAAAGACAAGGAGAAAGAAGTTGGTAGTAGGGAATGCGTAGATGGTCAGAGTTTCTCTCACAATTAAAATGCTCAGCAAAAATAAACTATTTTCACTGACGGTGGAGAAAAGGCAACAACAATGACACGTATGGACCAGGAAATCTGGTTTTGTCAGATGTGGTCACTCTGGTCTGTCAGTTCTACCATGTTGCTCTCTGTTGTTGACTTGTTTTTTTCCTCTGTATCTACAGTCATGGAAAAAATGATTAGCCCACTCTGCTGTTTTCTTCTATTCCTTGTTCATCTTAATGCCTTGTTCCACTAAAGGTTTATCACCTGGGGGAAACAATGAACACAAAACCATGCAATGACTAAAAGCACTGTATTTGTCAGTACAATGTTATTGCTAGTGATGTAGGAACGGAAGTGATTTTTGTCACTGTCAATAAAACCATGCAAAATGGACAGAAATCAGCTCTGAAAATAAACTTAATTATGAGCCTTTTTTGTTGTTATTATATTTGTCCAGATTAATGTAGATTAAGTGGAAGCAGACTACTGGTCTAATATTTTTTCCATGACTGTATGTTCACCCATGTGGCAGGTGGAGGTGAAAAAGATGGGTGGAAGGCAGGACAATCGATGGATGAGGTGGTTGCTGTACAGCGTGTACAGTGCACAACAAAAAACGGGCCTGATCGTTGATCGTCACGACTGAAAAATTGTGGCAAACTTGCACAGTGTACGCTTAATCTAAAATACCAATGGTGGTCAGAGACAATGACCAAACACAGCAAAAAAGTAGAGACAAATCCAATTTGTCACCAAACAACAGAATGTACTCTGTGGAAATCTCAGTGGGATATTTTCTCATCAGACAGACGTCTGGTTGATGATCAGCTGCCCACTTTATTTTTTTCCATACATCAACTGAATCAGGCTTCACACTGGTCGGCAGGGATGACGCCGCTGCTTCGCAGTGTGAAAAAAATGCCCTTCTCTGCACTATCACTCTCATAAGAGACTCCTTACCCTTTGCTACCACTCATATCAGTGCAGCGCCTGTGCTTGTATCTGTCTGTGACTCGCTGCATATGATGGGACGTGTGTTTTTTAAAATACTGGCAGTTCTGTGCTGATAAGTGCTGAGGGTCGGCTGGAGTGTTTGGGAGAGAAACAGTCCTCACTGGCTGATGGCTGAGGAAATGCCTTTGAGCAATGCAGCCCCTGAATGTTTACATTTTCTTTGTAGGAGTCATTAAATGTTGCGCAGTAAGTACACAGACTAGAGTGTAATGAATGAGTATGGATTGTGGTGCCCTGCTGCATGGTAACGTCGGCTACAACACCAGCAGCGTGTCACTGTAACTGTGTGTTTATGCTACGACATCATGGGAGATTTAGAGCCTCGCCAGAACCTTCAAACGTCTCATGTTCATGGAGCCGTCTTTGTTTCACTGTCAGAGTTTTCATTGTTTTTTTTTTTCGAGTGGGGAAATTACACCTAACTTTCCTGCTAAGTTATTGTTGTTCTGAAATGTTTCCCTGTTTAATTTTCTTTGTTTTATTTGTTCGTTTCTCTGTTTTTAACCACTTATCGCTGCGCAGTTAGTTTATAATTGTTACTAACATATTTGTTATCATGTGACTATTTTGGCTCCATATACTCTTGGAACCATATTTCTTTATGTTTTGCTCTTACTTTTTTACAGTGCATAGTTCATGCTTTATTACGATGTAAATATTTATTTGAGCTGTTGTCAACGAAAGGCAGTAAAGAGTTCATTTTGCAAGGACCAAAAATACATTTTTAAATAGTAGCTTCGACTATCTATTGTTCTCTTGTAACCATCCAGAGCCCATGTGAAAAGCACATCTATTTTTACACAAAAACAGCAGAGAAGAAAACAGTAAAACTGACTTTGTCTTCTAAACTCAAAGCTGAGCTGCGATGTAACCATTTAGCTTTAAGGTATTTTTTTCCAAATCAGAACTGAAGGCCTTTCTTCGACCATTGTCTGGTTCCATTCCACTGTGTTGATGTAATGTACAGTATTTATATTTGATTTGACCAGTGTACCTCCTGTAACGTGTTGTAACGAACCACAGGTTTTTGAGCTGGCATGATCGGTGTGTCGGTGAAGTTGTATCAAAGTGTGTGTTAATATCTTAACCAACAGCCATTTTAACTATAACAATTATTACTATTGACGGTATAATGGATCTAGAATAACACACCTCTCCGTTTTGTAAACTGGATATTGTGTTGTAATAAAAACTTTTGTTGTCATTGTAGTACTCGTGGACACTGTGGGTAACCCGGTATTTATATTGTAAATAGAAATGTTTATTGTACAGCGTTCCGTATGAAACCGGTGTTGTTCAGGCAGAGGAATTTAACTGGCCGCAAAAAAATGTGACGTCGTTTCATTTCATCTGTGCCAAATAAATTATTTTGAATTGTAAAATCTTCATACTTTGCCTCTATGATCTTTTTTCCCTTTCTCTGATACAACATAATTTGCCTTTTACTGTAGACGTCTTCAAACTAAAACTACTCCTCAACAATGACGCAGCAGGGAAATGTTATTAGAGGGAAGCACATTTAGTCCTTCAGGAAATAATAGTCAAGTCTGTCAGCAGAGAGAGAGAGACATCGTCAGAGTAACCAGCGGTTTCTCTTCTCTTCATTGTGTTCTGCTCAGGGTCAGGTTACTCGGGGTTGGAGGATGACATTGAAAATGTTCTGAATGATACAAAAGAATATGTTTCTACAGCTTTGGACTTTGGAGAAGACTGCATGTGTCCTTCAACGTCACAGTTTCATTATAGTTCTTTATCTCACTGGCCAAACATATGCATTTGCCTTTGTGTAACCTAACGTAAAATAGTGAGTCAACTCAGGAATTTGAATTTCTGTAGAAATGGAAATTCCACAGGGACGATGCTGTAGGTGCAATTTAAATACCAATGCGTTTACTGCCCTGATGGTCAAGGATTGTACAGACGGCCAGAAGTTGGTCATCTATTCAACGGTATTTTTCAAAGTGCAGCACTGCCATCTGCCAGGCTGCAGAGTTCCATGTTAATGTTAGAGATGGCAGTGTCCTCAGTCCTCAGTATGCTTTTAGGAGAATTGCAGTATCTTCGCATTATTGAATGACCTTTTGCATAATTTCCCATAAATTTTTTACTAAGTGCATGACAGTCTTGTGTGACTTTAGATGCGAAACGAGCCACAGTAAATCTGAGATGTCATCAATAATTTCCCTGAAAGCAGTGGTGAAGAGCTGCATTCAACCTGGACCCAAAAATATTAGTACGATGTTATCACTCCTCTGATCAACAGGTGTAGTTTTACATCATACCCGTTAGGTTTTACCATTTGTATGACGTGAAATAATGGAGTTCATTCATTCATCTTCATCCTCTCATCAGTTACCAGGTCTCAGGGGTAGCAGTTTCCAACACTGCCACCCAAATGACACTGTGAGCATTCCTGTTGGCTGTGAGCGCCCACTGGAAGTTATGTGGTTGGGATAGGTGCCTGAAGGATTGCAGACCTAAGTCCAACAAATAATATTACAATAAAACAAATGAATAAAGTGTTGCACTGTACTTGTAACGATATTATGAGCAGAGTCTCTGCAATTACATGCATTTTTCTCCTAAAACCTCTTCTGTTTCACAATATCAAAGTGTGGTATTGTACAGGGACAACATGACTAGATGGAACCCAAAGTCTTCATGTAGAAGATGTACAATAGAATAAATTTTGTTACTTTATTTGGATTATTATATTAGGGAAATTGGGAATAGGGAAATGATGATTATATCTAAAGGTATTCTATATAAAAACATCTTTTCCTTTCCTCTTATCCTTGTTCTTAGGGGTTGCCACCGCGTATTAATGTTTACCCTCTGTCCTTGTCCTCTGTATCTTCTACTCTGTCTCCATCTACCTCCATGTCCTCCCTCACTGCATCCATCAATCTCCTCTTTGTCTTCTACCTGGTAGCTCCATCTCTAGGATCATTATTCTACCAATGTATCCACTGTCCCTCCTCTGAACATGTCCAAACCATCTCAATCTGGCTTCTCTAGCGTTTTCTCCAAACCTTCCTGCCTGTGTTGTCCCTCTACATGATGAGCAGAGCAAAAGTCAAAAAATGAGGAGTACAGACTGGACAGCTGCCT
>JAFBJS010004011.1:11967-63427 GCA_016785265.1 Paraplagusia blochii | reverse complement strand
GACTGAGACAGTGCGGCCACTCTGTCACAGCTACAGGGTGGAAATCTCAGTATCCAGTGACGCCCGGTGTGTGTTTAGCAGAAGCTTTAAACAATATACACTCATCCATCAATCATTCACAATTCACAATTTATTTTTTCAGCCTCAGTTCACTGTTACAAGCTGAAGTACAGTACAGATGATCAAAGCTGACAGTTGAGAATGGAAAGATGACAACCTGGATATTTACCTGTCAATTGCAGGCCTAAGAAAAAGTTATTTCATAAGCTATAAATGTCTAAGTAACAGAAATAAAAAAGTTTATGAGAAAACAATTTATTAGAAAAAAAGCATAAAGTGAAAAGTAAAGCTGTGAAACACACAAAAGATGTTCATTTCACTTCTATTATGGGAAAAAAAATGTCATAAATAGGATAAGACTTAGCCATGGAAATAAAAAAATATATATATAATTCCCTTATGAAAACCATGGACTTATTTCATTTAAGAAAACATGTTTCTGACACATGTTGTCCATGACAGAATAGCCAACTGCAAATTATGATATTGTAGTACACATTATTAGGGATCTGTTAGAAAGTAAAGTTACTAGCAGTACTGAAAGTTTTACAAATTAAAGTTCTGGTAATTTATTTTTAATGTGACACTTTATTGTTTTCCAGCGTGTAAAGGGTCTCACTGCACCAGAGAGTTCCATCTGTCCCATCTGCAGGTCACAATGAGTTTGTGGTCAGTGCGGAGAAGCTGCTCAGAATCCACCATCATGCATTTCCACACAGGAGGGGCCCTTGTTTCCTGGAGGCTTGGGGCCATCGTGCGCACAGGGGACCGGGACAACGGTGTCATTGTGCGAAGAGACAGAGGCAAAACTCAACCTGATCGCTGCTCCACCAATCACAGAGCTGGAGTGGGCAGGTGTCCTCTGTCTGTCCTCTGGGAGAAGAAGAAGTCAACGGTCAGTGGAGACAGAGAGCACCTGTTTGACGGAGAGGACAGTAGGTTAGTGTGTGATGTAGAATTCAGAGCTACCAAAGAAACGTCAACATTTTCTGTGATGATATTAAAGCTGACCTGTTTATTTAGCTCAGAGCTTCCTGCTTATATTTAGCTGTACCCTTGGTGGTAACTTCAAACCCAGTTGCTTGACACTGTAGAAGAGAGTATTGATTAGTAGATATATTGTCAGAAGCAGGAGAAAATGTAATTATTTTCTACAGTGTGTATTAATATTAAAATGAAAACATTTTTTGTGTTTTTAGTCTTTTAATTTTGACATCACAAAATTTTGGTGAAACCAGAGACTTTTTGATATAATTTTTTATCATCTTCGTTGCACTTGCAAAAAGAGAGTAGCTAGTTTTAATACGTAGAATGTAATTTATTTTCCAGTACCAACTCAGGTATCAATATCATTATATTTTAACACTGATGTATATGAATAAATGTGAAACTTTCATAAGTTAAATGGAATAATAAGTATTAGATTTTTTTTTTCTTTATAGCTATATAGACAGTTTAGTTGAAAAAAAACCCCACTGAATCCCAGGGTCCTCAAACACACAAAACAGATATCAGTTTTGTTTTAATATAAATATTTTAGGATACTCCAGTGTTATCAGCTAGTGTGGATCTGTTTTTCATTTTTCATTTTTGTGCAACTACAGCATTTTATTACTGTGGCTTGTCCTTGTTGCAGACTTGTTTACCATCACCCCTGTTCTCTGTATCTTCTGCTCTGACTCCAACTACCTCCATGTCCTCCCTCACTGCATCCATCAAACTCCCCTTCATCTCCTACCTAGTAGCTCCATCTCTAGGATCATTCTTCTACCAATGGTTCCACTGTCCCTCCTCTGAACATAATCTTGTTGGAGCTTTTTCTCCAAACCCTCCTTTCTGTGTTGTCCCTCTAATGACCCCATTCTTGAACCTGTCCATCCTTGTCTCTCCTAAACAGAATCTAAGCATCTTTAACTCCTCTACCTTCAGCTCTGCCTCCTGTCTTCTGAAAATCCATCATGGCTGCTCTCACAACCATCCTGTAAACCTTTCCCTTCACCTTAGCTGACTCTCTTCTATCACAGCTCAATCCTGATTATTTTCTCCAGTTGCTCAATCCTGTCTGTACTCAATTCCCCACCTCTCCTTGGCAAATCCCTGAAAAGTCTCAGCACATTTTGGCGTTTGAAGACAGACTGTCCAAGTTCTGGACCAATCTTTGAATGACACTTCTCCATAAGTTTTCTACAGTTTTTAGGACTTGCGGACACGGTGTTCTTTGACTGATCATTATAACTCCTCCCTTTCCTCCCAGCAGGAGGAGCGCTTCCCTCTGGACCACTCAGTCTCCTCCCTGCACCTCCCTCTTGGTGCGTACACAGAGACGCGCATCCACGCCCGCTCGCGCAACCCACAGATGCTCGAACGGTGGAGAGAGACGCGCTGAACTCGCTGAAACTGGACACTGTGGGAGAAGATCTTCTGTCTTATGTCTGTCCATGACACGGAGAACGAGGGGAACGATGCTTAGAACCGGTCTGACTGCGACCTAAAGATCCGTTCTCGATCCACTCTGGCACCATTTGACACGTTTGATACAACCGAGAAGAACCCGGGCTGCGCGCGTCATTCAGCGCACTCTTCATCCCGCAACTGTCTAGTTTGACGTCTAATTCCTGGTTCCTTCTGGACGCGATGTGGAAGAGCGGGGTTCTCCTGCTCCCGGGGCTACTGCTGCTGCTGGTGGTCCCGGTCTCCGCTGAACTCCAGCAGGAGGAACAGGGACCACGGAGACTCCCCCCGCCGGTAAAGTTGGATTTCGGTTATGTGCCAGCAGGACTTTACGAGACAGTGGCACACTACGAGCCCGGTCCGATCGGGATTCTGTTCCAAATGGTGCAGGGATTCCTGTGCGCGGTGCAACCCAACGCTTTTCCACAAGGTAAGATTCCACATCCACACAACATTCAGCTCTAGAACGTTGCAGGGATTCCCTCGAGGGAATGACTGGGGTTTATTGGGAATGCAGAAAACATAGTGTAGTGATTAACAATCTGTGTTCTGGATTGAGACATCAATTAGTATTCTCACTTAGATCTGAGAATCAAGATGAAAAATGTTTAATTCTTTGAAAGAGGGAAGGAAAAAAAAAACAATCTGACTGGAATCAGAATCAGGTCTGAGTTCTGCCTGGAAATAAGGCACACCCTAACCTTGGAAGTCACAATTGTGGGAATGATTGTGGAATTCTGACTTATATCCGTGCAGAAAAAAAAAAAGAACCATTCTGTTCCTGTGTTTGTGGTATGGGATGTCTAAAAAACAAAATACACAATAAATAAATGTAAAAATCAGGTAGAGATTTTAAAGTTACATTATTGAATAAATCAAGAAGCATTATTTAAGATCGATCTATACATCCACCCATCATCCATCCATCCATCCATCCATCCATCCATTCATACATACATCCACCCATATATACATCTATCCATCTGTCTGTCCAACTGCAGTGATATAAGCATAGACAGGAAAAAAGGTTATTTTACACTTGTGAATATCCTTTTTATTTTCTCATTTTTGAGAAGTTTCAACTTTCATAATCACTTTCAAAGATATTTTCAACTGATCGAATTGTGAATAATATTTTTTTTTTATTCTTAGTCTTATGCTCCCTTCATGTTTCGCTTATTTTTAATTGTGCTCCACACTGACAGCTCATCTGTTGGGGTTTTTAGCCTGTGGCCAAGTTTGGGCCAAATTAATTACAGCACTGAACACTTTCTGACATCTTCCTGTGTCTGCACTAATGCACACATTAACGAGGGCTAAACTCTTTCAATGACGAATGATAATGTTGTCCTGATGTCGCCCCCTACAGACATGTGAAACACCTGAGGAGGCCGCGGCTACACATTTAATACAATTAGACCTAACTGTGTAAACAACAGTTGTGAGGTGTGCATGATTAATGGGTGGGCAAAATCCTCAAAGAAGACAAACCTACTCCACCGTCAGCCCCGGACCAGTGTTTGTCCTACTACAGTAGAACATTTTGCAGATTAACAGTTACCCAGTCACCTTGTCCGATGCATAATCCCATAAACCCTTGCGCCATATGTTGTTGGACTTCCAGACGCCTGTTAGTCACTGGCAGAACTTAGGGCATCGTAACTGTTTAATCTGAAGTATAATAAACACAGACCATCCTACAGGCAGGCTAGTCTTGATCATTCATGGGTGAAGCAGCCAAACAGTCTCTCTGTTGGAAAAGAGAGACTGGGGATGTGTCACGATAACAGCTTTGCTACCTGTACATTCACAACAGTTGTCCCCAACCACTGGGCCGTGGACCGGTACTGTTCCACGGGGGATTTGGTGCCGGGCTGCAGAGAAATAATATTTCTTTTTGGACCCACAAAATTACTTACACATGATCCATATCAACAAAAGAACGTATCAATATAATGGCTAGGATTCCATCGTCAATAATGCAACTATATTTGATTTTTTCATCAGTGAGAACACACACAATAAACGCAAATTGATGCAGAGTCATTAATACAAGATCCTAACCTTGTATACCACTCTGGTAGGAGAAAGTTACAGGCTGCAGGCACAAATCCTTGTTGTGCCCATGCACAGTTAATTTGGGTAGGAAGATTTTATAGGTAGGAAAATATTTCAGAACAACGGAAATTGGTCCATGTGAATTGTGAAGTTTAGCTGAGAGAAACTCACCAATGTTTTAAGTTTAAAAAACAGTGATAAATAAGCAAAAAATGTTTCAGTTTTCGGGTACATTTAAGTAAGGTGTGAAAACACATATGCAGGGATTGCTTTCAACATCGTGATTTAACAATCACATATATAAACATGCCCTGGTTGCCTTTACTGTGTGCAACGACAAGAACAACGGGACTGATCCACACTGGTGTGACTGCTTCAGACAAAACGAGCCTTAAAGCATCTTCTGATATTTCTTATGTTCTTCTGTTGAAGTCCGACTATCAAATATCCAATAAGTCTTGGCATTAACTAACCCATTGTATTCCTGGAAGATGGTTTAATACTAAAGGCGTGCGAGAAAATACTCATTCCAGACAAACATTTAAAATGCAGGGGTGGAAACTCCATGGGATCTTCTTTATATTTGTTTTATCGGTGATTTAAGTTGAAAGCGCTGGTTTTAGCATCTTATTACATCTGGTTCATTAAGCAAACATTTCAATTACAACCACTGCAACCCACGTTCCACCCAGACGCCATTCATTAACCGAGCGACTCTAACTTCATGCAACGTCTCCAACACTGCGTCTTTTGCGATCACTGCATTGTGTGACACTTGCTGCTCATTTCACTGACGGGTTCACGTCCTTAGTATGAGATGCTCTGAGTTTTGAGCTTGTGCGTGTTGCACTTAGCAAAGCAGCAACACGTCTACACCCCGAGACGCACAGAAAGCAACCAGCCATGAAATTCCCCTACAAGATTGTCATTGTCTCTTTAGCTTTGTAGCTGTGCAGTAGTCAACACCCTTCTTTCTCTCCCTTCCTCTCCTCCCTCCCTGACACCTACTCACTCGCTCGTGATGTGCCAACGCGGAGACTGATTCATAACAGCATCAAAAGATTATTTTCTATTGTTGAATATTTAACCTTGCTTTGTGAAGCTGTCCAAGTAAAAGTGATGTCTTATTGACTCGCATGAACATGAGGATTTCAGCTATGCAATATTTATCAGTTAAATTTTGACAGTGCAACAAGTGCAATTACTGCTTGGGAACAGATGTGAGATAAAAGTTTAATCGTTGCAATGCGTGAAAATTTGGGCCGCAGACGGAGGTGATCTTTGGTGTGCAGTCGTGGGAGGAATTAAGCATGCAGCGTGCGACTGTCTTTCGGTCTTAGTCAACAGTGTGTTATCTTATAGGACTGGTTGTGCTGTGCTGCAGCTCTGAGGTGAAGTCAATGCAAATCACTATTTCAGTTCATTAGAAAACATTTTCTTTGTCGTATCAATCTTGTCTATTCATATTGTGGTTGACGAGAAATGTATGTATACCTTCTACATTCTATCATATTCTATGTGATATATAAAAATAATATCTATATTCACTGCAAAAGCACATTTCAGCTCATGATGCCACCTTTTAAGCTTTTCGGTTCACATTTTCACTTTGAGTAAAGAAGTAAACACGCTATGTTTGTTGAATACATTTAAACTGACTCAGTGAGGTGTACACTCATTTATCCGCTGTGCCATAAAACTGGTTCAGGTGGTTTCTAAAATTGCGTTAATTTTAGAGAAACACTTTTCTTCTGTCTTACTTTCTGACTTAAAAAAACCTCCCAGCTGCAAGTGTTGTTGCTGCACTTAGATAAACTCACTATGAAGGCATTGAGCCGGTTGCTACAATAGGAAAGCTCATAGGACTGGTAGCACAGCTGGTCGTGGTGTAAATATATCTTTATCAGACATGCTTTTCCTAAAACCTGCTCATTTTGCCCTTTAATTAATGCCTCTGTGCCTGCTTTGAAGTTTCCTTTGGGGGCGTCTAGTGAATTTTGTATAGTTATTATATTACAAACTTGCATGTACCTTATATTCAGTGCTATCCAGAATGAATAAACATTTTTTTTCAACACAGACATGGGCTAACTATGACCCAGGGATTGGATGCAACATGTTTGGCTTTTTGATTTGGCCTACCAAACTTAATTCAAGTTATTTTATTAATTTCTATCATCAATATACTTATGCCTTTTTCCCTGAAATCCTACATTTTCCTTAGTAAGAAGTGTACAACAGACGAAAAGCAGCCTTTTGAAATACGTTTACATGTCATTAATCTCAGCATAAACAAACACACCATCTACCCATTCCTTACATGGTCCCTGTACCAAACTTTAGGACCCAATGTGGACCACATGTCAAAGAGTTTCAAAGAGTAGAGTCACAGTCAAGTTCTCTCAGTTTTGCAGAATGATCTTTAAAGATCCCTCTGCTACTGATCAGTTCAGAGGGAAGTTAGTTTTCAGGGCTGTGTTTCACAACCTCCTTTAACCACTGGCAGTGAGCGATCCAAAGTTGTGGATGTGCCTTTGGCTCAAGGACACCTCAGCATGAAAACGTGACTGTGAGAGCACACACCAGACAACGGTCACCTTCACAACACGAGAAACCTCTATTACTCTGCCCGAACTCATTAACACGAAGAGTAAACTCAGCACATCGATTAGATTTATAGACCAGTTTTTCCACGGTTTGTAATTAATCCGTGTATGTCGGCCATCTCGTAAGAATACGGTCGAATTAGGCTCTTGATGCAGTGTTAAGTTTATCATTTCACGCCTGTGGGTGAGCGTAGCTGCGGTGTCGGTGCCAAACACCGCTGTGCATCAGATCCCTGTTGGAAAGAGTTTCCTCATTAGTGTCTTTGCTCCATTCTCTCAGGAAGCCATGCCTATAGGTATAGACTTCAGACAACAGAGGGAAAATCTGGGATTAATTTTGAGAAAAGCAGCAGTTGCCAGGGAAACCCATTGGTAGTGATGGTCTTTTTTGTTCACCTTGCTGGGTGAGTGCAGCGTTTCTCAATGATGCAGAGTTATCTGAGGCGAAAAAAAACAACCAGTTCAGACACACACAAAGATTCATGCAGCTATGGAAATGCGATCTATGCAAGAGTTTTCTAATAGTCATCAAAGGGTGTGTGGGCAGGGTGTTTTTTTTCTGACAACACAGTGGAAACTGAGGGACTTGAGCAAAGGACAGCAGAGATTAAAGCAAAGAAAAAAAGGAATCTTTGAAATGGTTCCCCACCAAGGGCAGACAACAGACGGGAAAGATTTGTGAGTGCCACAGTGATATAATAGAATAATAAAGGAGAAGATGATTCGAGTTGTTGTCCTGCTCATTTTGAGACAGACACTGTTGATCTCCTCTCTTGGGTTTCTCTTCTCTACAGCGAGAAGGTCATTGATTTGGTATGTACTTGAGATGCAAAAAAAAATAAAAATCATTGGCCAAAAAATAACCTAAATTGAGGACACCAAGGATGAAATTATCATACTAGTCATTATTAACATTGCATATATATATATATATATATATATATATATATATATTTATTTAGCACGATCCAACAATGAACTATATAAAAGGAAAACATTTATAAAATTTACCCCGCATGTATGCCATGCACCCAATGCATGGCATACAAACAATCAACAGGTCTACCGGTCTGCTGAGAGATTAATAAAATCTGAAAAAGTTAACAAAAAATAAATAAATAAATACACAGGGTATTTAAATAATTTCTCTTGCTTTATAACTGCATCTGCATCTGTAATAATCTTGATAACGCTGGTCAAGTACAGTCATGAGTGCATCACCCCTGTTAAATCCGTGACACCCCTGACACCATACCCTGTCTTCTTTTTGTCAGAGCACAGACTGGCCTTTAATCTTGCATGTTGGTAAAATTCAAAAATATGCATGTCTATTGTGTAGAACGTGCAAATTGCACCAGGTATTGATGGAAATGAAAATGTTTTTTTGTCCCTCTGATGGACTGATATCCAGGGTGTGTCGTGCACCTGCCTGCTGGGATTGGCTTTATACCCCTGAACAATACTGAACAGAATAAAGCAATAATAAATGAAGGTCCTGTATTTACTTTGTTTTAATTTGACTGACTCACCGTCAGAGTAGAGAGTCATTGGTTGTACTGTGTCCAAAACAGACATAAATACAAAGAAAAAACTGCTTTATTACCCTAGTTATATCTTACAAAAAAAAAACACAGCACACAAACTGCTTAGTGTCTCCACACGCCACAGTAAAATACAATAATTGCATATTCACAGACTGTCTTTTTACCTTTGAAAAAGGGTTTTATTCTGTTTTGACCCACAAAGCCAGAGCTGTAAAAACTTTAAATTCCATCTCTTGCTTCCACTTGGCAAATGAATAAAGCACATCTTATTGACTCTTTTCATTTAATTCACAGCAGTACTCGTTCATAACTGGCCCACAAATACAAAGAATCACGTACCCAGCGACACATATAAAACCATCCCTTTAACGTCTCAAGGAAGTATCTCTTGTAACATCGGCCAGTTAGATTTGACAGATCATTATAACAACTGTTTGTTACACAGTTAAACACTTAAAAGTTTTATCAATCATGGAATGATCATGTTTTAAAAATATGCAATATATTATGACTATAAGTATTCATTAAAATCGCACCTCTCAGGCTTTTTTGTGTGTTTAACTGCAGGTTGTTGAATTGAAGAGAAAATTACAGTCAGAAATAAATTATACCTTTCAAAATCTCAATATTTACAAACCTCTACGGTACATTTGTTTGGATTAAACAGGATTCGGGCAAATGAATATTAATCATCAATATCTATAAATAGCAGAAAACATGCTCTGGCAAAGTTGTACATCAGCTGTCACTTTTATTTGGTCCAGATTTATTTGGTGGGTATTTAAAGGCAGGAGGCCAAATTAGATTGAGTACAGCACAATGGCACTCTATTTATAAGGGACCAAAAAATACAGCATTTTTCTGTAAATAGCAGAGAGTAAATGTAAACATTTTCAGTGAGATTTCTGCAGCATTGTACCAGGTCTATCTTGTTATTCCGAGCCAGCATTTTGGTTCAGATTGCATCAGGATCTGTGTCTCCTATCAGCCTTTACCATCTGCAGTGTTTGTTTGCTACTTGGTTTCTCAGGAAAGAAATTTTATTCAAAGGAACAAATCCTCTGCGTCTTTCCAGAGTCACATCGTCTTATTTTACATCCAATTTGCAGCTTCCCATCCTTGTGAAAGCAGAAAATTATTCATGCTGCAATATAAAGACACAAAACTCATATTATGGCAATTTAATTTCTTTTGCTTGTGGCTCCGGTCCTAATAATACGTATGAAAATTGCCTTCAGCCACTTACTTACTGTTGAAATTGAGGCGTGTTTTTTGGAAGACTTTTCTCTGAAGGCTCAAACACAGGGAAAGATGAGGCATCAGGTTAGAAATTAAGCAGCTTTAATAATTACAAATCATTCCACCATTAGGTTGCTGAAGTTACAATATCATGGGTGTGATGTTATGATGGCAAATTCAGGGTAGGTAAAGTGTTTTTCATTTTTAAAAAATTGAAACGTGAAGGAGACACAGCCAGAGGCAGAGAAAAGTGATATCAGTGAGAGGTATGGATATAAAAGTCAAGGTAAGGTGTCTTACATTACCACTCCAGCTCTGATTTAGCACCAAAATATTAAAGTTCATTTAATTTCACATGGGGAAAGTTGAGCTGAGATTTTAAAAAAATGTCGCACATTCAGCCCTAGGCTTTTTTTTTTTTTTTTAATAATCATAAAGGTTAAATCCAACATGTATAGTAATTAGATTTTTTTTTAAATATATTTTTTCCTAAATATAGAGAATCCCTAATTTTCAAAAAGTTCAAAAGTCTAGTTCCTATGTAAAAAATTTCATATTATTTTGGTCTGTGTCAGAATGATGGAAAAAGACTTTCTTTATGAATGTGCGAGAGATGTTGATATACGCATGAAATTCCATAGGTTGGCGACATAACCAAACCAAAGAGTAGTATCCTTTGAGGGAGAGCAAACCCTTTCAAGCAAGATTAAAGAGTTAATTTAGGCAACTGGACATTCAGTTTTTTGGAAAACGTTTCACCTCTCATCCAAGAGGCTTCTTTAGTTCTAACTGTTAGCGGGGAGTAACAGAAGTTATATCATGTGAGTGAGGAGAAAAGGTCGTTTCAAGTCCCTCCTGTTGGGTGGACCTGGGGATACCTGTGAAGTGTGATGCCGGTCGTTGGGTGGGTATTGGAAGGGTATCTTTCAAGCAAGGGCATGGCGAAAAGTAAAAAAAAAAAAAGAAGATGACGAGTAGTTTACATTTCAGCAGGAATGGACATAAGAATTTGCTCTATTGGAGAGATCCGGTTCTGCAGTGTCTCTAATCTGAAATTATAAAAATTGTATGAAGTGGTTGAAAATCAAACAACACTTTGACACACGCCACGCCACATTTGCAATGAAATACCCAGTGAAATATCCATTTTATTCTGAATTTTGTGTTTTTTCTTTTTTTTTTTACATTTTGTATTATTTTTAATAGATATATATATGGCTCACAGATTATTGGATTAAAAAAAAATGTGGGGTTGTTTTTTGGTCTCTCTTAGTCCCTGTGGTGTAGGGTGAGGGTAGTTCATGCATTGTCCAGGCACAGAGGCATTAATATTATCCTGGCATGGATTTACTGAGAATTATTTATATTTATATAATTTGATGTTGTTTTATTTTTAATAAGTATGAAGTATTTCATCATTGGGTGGCAGTGGTTACATAGAAGTTAAGGAAGCTGACCTGGGTCCACCAGCTGCCAGTTTGCCACTGAGGTGCTCTGTCCCAACCCACATACTGCATCTTCCAGTGGACTCACTAACCGCCAGGACGTCTCACAGTATGGTGCGGTGGCAGTCAATGAGACAGTTGCTCCTGTGACCTGGTAATAGATAAGATAAAGATGAAAGAAGGAATTCCTTTATTGCTTTGCTTGCCAACGGCAAAAATTAAAAATAGACCAAGACTTAATCAAATGTTTAATGTCTTCCGATGTTAACAGGATTTATCAACTTTGGACAGACGCTCGGTGAACTCGAGTCCTCAAAAGCATTAGTTTGATATGTTACCATTTTAAAGGGAAACTCAAGGCTCACTGTATTTCTGACCCTCGTCCCTCACTACATTTGGTTTGCCTATAAACAATACAAGCTTTTTAAGGGTACTTATATTGTCAGAGAAGCTGTTAGGAGGTTATTACTTGCTGAAGAAAAGCCCTTATGTTACTGAGTGATTCTAGCAGACCATTTCATTATTAGAGCCAGAACCCTTTTCTCTGGCTAAAATGTATCTGTTAAATCACAATAAGCAACATTTGAAGTTAAAGGCCACTCACAGAGCCAAGTGTCTAAAGAGAAAGAATAGATCAATTGACTGAACAAGCGGCTTTCGAGAGAGAGAGAGAGAGAGAGTAGAGAGACATCAGATTTGGAAAGCTCTCCTCTACTCACCAGACAGTGTTTCAGTAGAGTATGTAAAGGGAGATAAGAGCTGCAGCATAATGTGATGAAGATAAGGTGAACATTTGAGAGCTTTCAAGGTAGTGTTATAATTCCTCCGTGGACTTGAACTCCCAGCTGCCTAACGTACAATTGCTGAGGAAAAAAAAAAAAAAAAATGGCATAGTCTGACGGAATAGAAGCACAAAGGGAAGAAGGGAATCAAAAGATCACTGCAGCTTATTCTGAAGCGAGGGAAAGAGGAGAAGAAACGGTGGGAAAAAGAGCAAATGCAATACTGTAAATTGAGATAGCGTGCTGGACGAAATGAACTGTCACTTCCGCTGGTCATGCTAAAGCCGTGTGTCTCATTTGGGGACGTCATATTTGGGTCAAGCCTGAGAAGCCGAGCAGGAAGGGGGCCGTTGTGAGCTGAAGCGCGCGGCTCAGCTCAGCTGAAAGGATGACAACTCATGCATTCCCTGTCACTTTGTTCCACATCATTGGTCTGCACAGTGGCGCCTGATACGAGAAACTCTGGGGCATGGTGCGTTGTGACTGCAAGATGTACAATATTGAGGTGGATGACCTACAGACCCTGTAGAAGAAGACTACAGGAAGCATTTCACCTTGTCAGAAGAATTTGGCACTGACACAGTTCAGAGAGGGCATGGATGGCACACTTGGCGTCCACTTGTTTTGTACTTGAAGGAGGAGAAGCATCACACTGATGTTGGGTCGGAGTTACAGCTGGTCGTATAAGTTATAGCTGCAGCTGCTTGTAGTCTACTGCAATAAATTCAGCTTGAAACATCGGTATCACATTTTCGTGGTTGTCTGAGTGGAAGGACAGACTGTCCGTCTCCACAGCCTTGTGTCCGTCGCTGTCACTTCTTTGTCACGGCCTCAGACTTGATGAGCTGATGGTAATCTGGGATATTGTTTACCTGGGTTAGACTGCAAAGACAATCCTCTTGACTGTCCTGCTCAGTCAACTCATGTCCTACACAGTGTACCGCACTGCACACTGTCTCTCTATTGCACTTCTATTGCGATCTAATGATTTACATCTACCAGTGTTTCTAAAGTTACCTTTGTGGTAACTTTTACATCTGTAAATTTGGGGGTGAACCATGGACCTTTACTAGGACCAGTTATACCGATTCTGGTGTCAAAGTTTTTCAACTAGTGAGGACAACTGCAGTTCAGAGTGTAACATTTTTCCTTTTAGAAATGCCATTCAAATGTCTGAGGAAAAAGGTGTGCGATTTTAGAAATGTCTCCCTGGCCACGACTCCTACAAGTGCATATTTCCGTTACAATTCAACACATTGCAGTTATTTTTGTCTTGTGTGAGTGACTCATGTTTCGTGATGCTATCCTATTGGCGTTAATTTCCCCTGAAAAGGGAAACTGTCATCTTTATCACAGAGGTAGATCTGCCCCTTAATTACATTGTGTTTGCAGAATGGCTCACTGGGCTTGTCGAGCTTTTGGATTAGATTAGAGACGTTGGTCTGACTGTAGATTTACTGTAAAGAGTTGCTGTTCCTGTTGTTCAGCAGCTGTTTACATTAGAGATTAAAGTGATCTTCAGTTTCCCATCAACTTACTTCTCCCTTCAGTCGTCAAAATCATTTTAGAACCAAAGACAATATCACTTTTGATTAACAAGATTATAATTACTGCATTGTGTCTAGGTATGTGTCCGATTTATGTGTCCGATATTGTCTGATATTAATATTTGCCGATATCCAGTATTGCTGATATTTTCCAAACACTTAATATCTGATACGGTTATTAACCGATATGATATATGCAGGTGATTTCCTCTGAATTATTGATGCCCAAAAAAAGGCATTGTATAAATACTGTAACTATAAACACACTACTTCAATATAAGTTACAGAAAAATGCCACATTTCTTTTTTACCATTTTGTCTGAAACAGTCCTATGATTCTTTGTGCAGCATTATGTAAACCTGAAATATCTAGTACAGGACAAAATAACTTTCCAAAACAATAATAAACAAATAAATAGGCACAGATAGAAATAGCTGCAGCATAAAAGTTAAAAGCTCTCTTTAATGAACGATTCTTGTCCTTAATGATGTGAGACGGCACCGAACGGTGTTTCACTGGCTAATGTTCGAGAAATACTTATCACTTATTTCCAATAAGATAAGACACGATAAGACATAGCACGGCTTGAGAAACTCTGAGAGAACGGCTGGTTCTCGAAGACGATGAACTCCATGATGTTTGCCTGATCTCTCTTGCTCTTGGCTGTTTTTAATCGTATTTACGCATTTGAGAGACAGCTTTGTTGTTGTCATTTCTCTGAGTCATTTCTGTGATATTTTTTTTTTTTTTTTTTTACGTCACTGCACAAAAACGACTCGTGATAAAGTGCTAGAATCTTACTCCCCACACTAAAATGACCAGCTCCGTGCAGTCATTACGAATTACATTTTTCTTGTCCACCAAAACGCCGGACTACGGACATTTACTGTAGCATCGAGCATGGTTGTTATGCCCTTAAGTGTGGTTTGATGACATCATTTATCAAGTGGTCAGAGTCTCAGTACCCCATTAGGAAGTCCAGCATCAGATTTTTGAATATCGGTGGAAAAACTGATACGATACTCTCCGATATTGAAAAATGTGCTGATATCGGTGTGTTGGTGGACCAATATTTTCGACCATCCCTATTTTTTTTTTCTTGTAGTTTGGTTCATTGCATGATTGGTTATTTCATTTTCACGCCTATATGAAAGTTTAAAAAGTTGTTTTTGATTAAAAAGATTTACACCATGGAGGAATTTAGTCCTCTGTCCACTGTCCCCCCTGTCTGCCTCTTTCTTTGTGTGTATCCACTCTTCCTGTTAAAAAGCTAATCCTTGCCTCCATAGTTACAGCTTCTATGGCAACAGAGTGTTTACCTTGCAGAGGTGTTTTCACACGAGTGCCCCACTCTGTTTCTCTTTCTCTCACTGTCTTTCATCAGAACTGTTTCAGTGCAAATGCCCAGTCACTTAAGTGGGTGATAACATTGGCTTCAAGGAAAGCTTCCAAAGGCATCGCTGATTTAGAGCAGAAGGTCCTGTAAATGACTGGGAGGAAGTAACACATTTCTGATCATAAAATGTTGCTGACCTTATCAAAGCAACGTCCTTTTCCATTAAAATATTGGCACCTGTGTGCTGCAACCTTACAAACCGGGAACAGTAATGCTTAAAAATCACATAGTCTCTGCCTCGAGTCTTCACTTACACCTGGTACCTTTATTGTTAAAAACTAAACATAAGTGCTTGATATATGTTGAATGTACACGCCATTTTAAATCACTGCTTTCCCACTTCAGCTTGAACCAAGTCAGAACTGTCTTTGAATGAGTCATAAATATCAGAGAAAGTGAAGCCATAAATGAACATTTTGAACCAACATTGTGAGCTGGTTCTCTAAAATCCAAGGCTAAATCGAAACAGCAAATATTTCACCTGAAATAAAGCTAAAAGTTGAAGTGAAACTGAGCAATGGAGGGAATTCTTGGCTCAGCAGACCGTAGCTCTTTCACTGTGGCTTTCATATAAAGAAGCACAAAGGCCCTTTCCTACTGTGGCTTGAATTACTATTTCATAAAGGACCATGCAGATTAAATAAAACTTTAAAGTGTTTCAGAAGCCAAGATGTTGAAGACTCCGTTCAGCTGCTTCTATCTTTACTTTTTAATAACAAACCTCTGGTCCTTATAACCACAAAAAGCCTTTTCCTGCTTTGCCGCAAAGTAGCAGGTGCACGGAGCTGGTCCTCCCACAGTTATTTGCCGTATGTTTCATTGCATTCTAGATAATGTAAGTTCACAGAACCAGGGACAGCTGCAGACATTTACTGCTTTTCGGTGATTACCTGGGAACTGTGTTGTGTTTAAATCCATTCACACTGTGTCCGCCAGCCTTTTTTTTTTCACTTTGTTCCCTTTGACAAGCAGTGAGGTTGGTTATTGCTCAATTTGTCCACATCTTGAGTTTGACCTTTTTGTACTTGTTCACATTTGATGTGTCCGAAGGTTTCCGTTCTGTTGTAGCACATATACACACACCTTTGTTGTCTCTCGCGTTTCTCGGAGATGCTGACTGACCTTTGTGCAGTCTTACAACCAGGAAGGAGGTTCATTCTTTTTAAGGTTCCACACTATTGTCTTTGTATTTTGCCATCGCATTTTTGATGAAAAACCCGACAAAATCCTTGTACAGCAGACATCTGTCTGTCTGTATTAACCATTAGTGTTCTAAAAGTTTAAACGTTACCTTGTTCAACCTGAGGCTAACCGAATTGCTTCCAAATTGGACACAACAGATCAATAAGCCTTCAGATGATGCGCTTCAAGAGGCTGCACAGCATATAAAGCTGCAGTAACTGATGTGATGTCTAATCCAAGGTAGCAATAAGAAAAACAAGCTCTGTCCATTACTTTTACCAACACGTACTCCTAAAAAAATGTATACGCATTCCTGCTACAGTCTGTAACACCAGCTTTCAAGAGAGATTTATAGATGAGTTTTATTTTCAGCAGGATAGGGCATCTTCAAACTATCATTCTGGTATTGATAAAAATTCTCAGTCATCTATGATCATAGTCAAGGTTAAAGAGTTTTGTCCGTTAACTGAAAATGTTTCACCTCTCATCCAGAGATGATTTCTTCGAAACACGGAGGTAATTAGTTGGTTTAGTTGCCTTCAGTTGAGGAATGAAACATCTTTCAATTCCCTGAAGAAGTCCAGTTGCTTACAACTACAACCCTTTTGTGCAGCTACATTTTAATTCTAGGTCCATATATATTTTTTTATATATATATATAAGTGTTTCAAACAGACTTGAGCAATACTTTTTGAAAGTAGGAGTCAAATCAAATTATTCAACCCAACTTTTTAGTTTTTACTGTATTCAAGGGAGTCAGAAATTCAGTTAGATAACCGTCTAACAAAAAGGAGAAAAAGAAAAGATAAACTCCCAAGCTTTATCTAACTGTTTATCTTATAAAATCAATGCAGCAAAATAATATCTTTCTTGTTTGCGACATTTATGGCTTGGTACAGATCACAACTAGCTAAAGTGGGTATGGAGTTTTATGATGTGATTGTTGAAGAATTTGTAAACTTTGTAGAGTACTTTTCTTTCTTTTCAATTTGTTTGTGAGAGACATCACATTCCCAAGTGAACTATAGCTTGCAGGCTCATTCTCTTGAAACAGATCAGGGAAATGAACAGGTTTCACGTTAGTTGTGTTTTGCATCTTATGTCAATATGAAGCATTGCATATGTGTGATGCTTTGTACGTCTACTGTGATTGAGTTAACGTAAAAAAATAAAAGTATTGGGGGAAACTGCAGTAGTGTTCAGATTCCACTGTGCATAACGTGTTTATAAATTTTTACATATATATATATGTACACTATATATATATACTGTATATGTATGTATATATATATAAAAAAATATTCACCGCAATATGTAGAGTACAGTAGTATGCACTGCAATATTATACCTACTTTTTTTACACTGTTACTTTATGACAGTTTTGCTCCTCTGTCATGCTTTTATTTTGAAATGGACCTCAAGTGCAGACAAAGAAATTGCTTCCACGGTTACTGATTTTGAACAAACAAAAAATGTGGGTTTTAAAAACCAAATGTTGACATGGCTGGACAAAAGTGACTGAGAACAGTTGTCTCGTCTGTCTACTGCTGCCCCATCCCACCGGGCTGCTTCTTTGTCCTTTTGTATGATTTATAAAAGAACCTGAATCTTTCAACAAGGGACAGTGTTATTGGGGTTTTCTTTGACTGACATGTTACATGATATTCCTGAAAAGAGATTCAATTTTGCACAAAGATTAGCCAGGCATCTCTGCACCTCTGCTTCAGCAACAACCAAGGGAGTCTGTGTTACACAGGACATCCCATAATTACACAAAAGACCACTGTTTTCATCACACGCTGTTGCAGCCATTGTTCGGCCAGTCACCCCTGACAGCTGAGAGCTGGAGAATGAAATTAAACAGTCGCAGCATTAGGACAAGACAGATTTCACTGCACTGGGATCTGGACAACTGCAGGGAGGCGGCTGCAGACAACAATGTGGTCATGCCTTAAATGTGAAGTGATCGAGTTCAACTATTCAATATAGCATTTTATACAGAACAATAAAAAAGGTCGGAATATAACAAGGTAGAAGCATCAAAAACATTCAAGCAGCCAACTAATATCATTGCAGTGGTCCTGAAAGTGAGACCAGTATTAACAAATAAATAAAAGATTAAAAATATATTCATATTCAGCAATTGCTGAGAAGAAAATTGGTTGGTGTAAATAATAAAAGATAGGGTCAATAAATAAAACATAGCTACAAAAAAGGCCAAGTAGTTACAAGAGTTTTCCAGAAATGGTCTTAGATTATCTTTTTATATTAGAAACTAAAGCTGAAGCTAAAAAGGAATAATTAAAAATATTGAAAAAAACGTACTTAAAGATAGCCTGGCAATGCACAATAGTGGGGACACGGCTAGAGCAATAGCTCAAATATGTATACAAAAGAGACTGATTAAAGCACTTTTCAAAACAGATAAAGAAAAAAATACTTTAAAAATGAAATATAATAATAATATAATTTGAATTTTAAAAAAAAGAAGTTTCAAGAATTATGAAATACTACCATCATATACCCCTTATTTGGACTTCCTTTTATAGAGTACCTAGTCTTATTGTTTAAACAGTACGTTGACAGTACGAGTCCCTAAGGTTTTGCCACCTGCAGGAAGGCTCACAGTATGCAGTGTGTAGTGTGATTTGTGTATCAGATGTGGAGACTGCTGCCTCTGCAACCTGGTATCAAATAAGTGGATTGAGATGAATGTATGAATGATGTTTTTATATGACTTCGGTCAACACTTGGTCACTTATTTCCACAACCATTGGGCTTCATGGTCTTTTTTAAAGGGTCTACAGAGCCCGCTGTAGAATCAAAGCTAAATCTAACAGAGAACCAACTGTACTCCTGCAATTGTGTAACAAACCATTCCATCCTGGCGAGGAGATCATTTTTGTCCAAGGCAGTCGTGTTCTGTGCAGAAACCTTCTGTCCTTGGCCATGAAAGTACTCTCATTTCTTCATCTTTACAGTAATCTTCAGCAACCTATTCTACTCAGCTGAGCTAAGACCTTTCTTCTGCCGTTGCTGGGTATCTCTTAGAATGTAAATCCCTGCAGAAGAAGGTAAAGAAAAGAAAGCATTCTACAGCTTTCTATTTAATCTCGAGTCCCTCGCAAAGCCTCATTACATCTGCTGTGAAGGTTCTACTTGATCTCCTTAACATTGGTTGGAACTCCTGAAACTATGGGCCTTGACCGATACCGTCTTTTTTGTAAGAGGTTGACCTTTTTTTTTCTTTTTTATCTCAGCATATTTGGACGATATAATTTCTTTTTAAGGATTTTTTTGGGGCAAGAGTCCAAAAGATTATTGTGATGTTAAGAGAAGAACTTTTACCTTTGTGAAGTTCGTAGAGGACAGTAAATATCTGCAGGAAGCCTGGCACTAATACAAGCAATTTTCAGAAACATTTTCATCTTTTTCCATTAAACATTCTTTATGTCGAGGCAAAAATAAATATATTCATCCAAATCAATATTGGCCAAACCCCGATCTGCATCTAGCTACTGTGATTTTCACTTACAGTTCTGATTGAAAGGAGAGGTTTTTTGGTTAGACCAGGCTTCGTAAGTGTTTTACTCATTGACGAGAATTAAAAGCTTTCCTACAGCAAACAGCTGTCCCCGCTAGGTGCCGGATGTAGCGGAATTTAAGAAAATCTTATGAATGGGCACATTTGACCACAGGTAGTCAAAGCGTGAAAGCCGGAAGTTTTGAAAAAGGTCATTCTTAATGCTTAGGTTTATATGGTGAGTGCAGTCCCAAACATGTCAATTGTTCTCCATACTCTTACTTAGATTTTTGCTCCGGAGAAAGTAGATCAGCTGAACTTTTCCCTTCAAAATCCGGCATGCCATATGTCACAGTCCATTCATTTTTAAGTCAGGCAAAATCAACAACCTTGTCAGACTCCCTGGAGAGCTTATTCAATCACAGAACACATACTTGTTGCCTTTAAGGTAGGGCCAGCTGGATGGCTTTGACGTTGCAATCCCACGAGATGATTCACTCACAGCAGGCAGAGCCTTCACTTTTGCTTCTGAAGACTGTGGTAGATTTCATGGAACCTGACAACACCAGCTAGCTGAAACATGATTGGATAAAAAGTCTTTACACAACTTTTTAAATGTAAATACTAATTTTATATTAATACAAATTAAATAATAATGGAATTTTATTTAAAATATTTATGAATAAATGTGTTTTTCTGAGTTTGTTTAGGCCAGCAGAGAAGGCTTTGCTGGCCCTGACGGCCCACCACTGCCTTAATTGGAGTCGTGTTTTTTTGTTACTTTGTAAGCTAATCAAAACATTGTACTGCTTTATAGTTCCACTGCTTTTTATGGGAAGTTGTGTAATTTTTTCATAATTTCTCAAATATTACTCAGGTTTAAGATTAAGCAGTTAATGCAGGCCTTTAAAGCAGAAACTTGAAATTTTGATTTTCCAGTTTTAGCGGTTATAGTGTGGTGTATATAGTTGTACAGTGGTATACTGGTTAATTATAGTGTGTTTTTGATGTACTCAAACAAGCTAAGAGATTTTTTTAGTTTTGAGAGTTTTAGAGTTTGAGCTCAGTATACTGTTTGGTTATAGTGATCGTGAAGAAACAGTTACTGTTTCACTGCTTTCTAAGTCCTGCTCTCATTTCTCATCACCTGAAACAACAACCCATCATTAGGGTCAGCTCTATATTCCCTTACACACCTTTAGGCCTTGTTCTGAACTCATTTACATCCTATTTACTTAAGATACTGTGCTTTCAATAGGAATCTACACTCACCTTTTACAGCACGCCAGGGAGGCTCTGAAACACGCACAAAGCATAAGGGCAGCAAAAAGAGAAAGGACAGATGATATCAGCAGATTATTTTACACCTTGACCCCAAAGGCACAATAGCAATCTTCGTCAGTGATCCAGGGAGTTACTGTAGGTATTATTCCACGAGCTGGAAAATGTATACGTTTTCTTAAGCTTTTCGTTTATTATGCTGACCTACATCCTGCACTTGAACTTGGTGAGAAAATACTGGCAGACAACAGATTAGAGATAGATTTGTGAACCTTTATGTCTGTCTGTGTGCCTACCTGCCTGCCTGCCTGCTTGTCTGTCTGACTTGAATCAGAAATAGGCGTGAGTTCTCACTGGGAATCAGACACACCTTAACCTTATAAGTCACATTTGGGAATTATTGTGGAATTCTGACTTATACCCACGCAGAAAACGAACCATTCCTGATCCTCGTGTTTGTGGTGTGGAATGTCTAAGAACAAAATACACAATAAGATCAGAGAAAAATGTAAGAATGGAGAAGAGATGACAAAGTTACATATCAAATCATATCTCTGAGGAATAAAATGATTCTGGAAACATTATTAAATATCTCTCTGTCTGTTTGTCTCTCTCTCTGTCTGTCTGTCTGTCCATCCATCCATCTATCCAGACACCCAGGCAACCACCCATCCATCGACCCACACATTAGCCCATGTAAATTTCTTAGGGTAAATATTGATTTGAACACTTTGATGTACACTATGTTTTTGTATCACAACATCCTGGTAAAGTAGGTTTACTTATAAAACGTCTGGCAGGGAGTTTGTATCTTGAGAATCCAGTGGATAAAGACATATAATTACTTTAACTTCCATTCCATTTATTTGCATTTAAACTACTGGTAGTTTGTAATTGAAACATGACCCTAAGTAAACAATACACAGAACATGTATATGTCTGTACGTTCATCCAACTTACCATCTTTCGATGTATCTGAATACCTGAAGTACCTGGTATTCAGTTGTTTCAAACCCACTGGTTTTTTGTGGTTAGGTTATTTTTGGCCACCTCTCAGTCACAGTGGGATGGTGCTCACCGATGCTCATTAAATGTGTTTCAAATGCCAGCAAAACCTGCTAAAAGTGGCAGTTTATGTGAATATGCAGCACTGGAGCGCTCTTCTGAACCAACATTAAACCTGCTCTGGAGACACGGTGTAAGAAAAACAGCTAATGCCTGAGTTTTTATTAAAAAATATTCAGCTCTGTGCCTGAATGTGGTTCTCTCCACTGGTGTGCAGTCTTGCAATTATTCTGGTTTTTCGTTAAGATAAATGTGAAAATGAACAACTTTGCCATAATGGAGGTTGGTGAGGACTGCAGACTCAGGAATGAGATGAGGGGCACAAGACAGACATGAAGGTTTGGACAAAAGGGTAGAGAAGGCCAGATAGAGACGATTTGGACATGATCAGAGGAGGGGCAGTGGATATGTTGGTAGATTAATGTGAGAGATGGAGCTACCAGGGAGGAGACAAAAACAAGATTGATGGATACAGTGAGGGAGGACATGGAGGTAGTTGGAATTAGAGTAGAAGATACAGGGGGCAGTGGGAGACTGCAGACAGATCCTGTCTGATAAAACCTAGTGCCATTTCCTGGCTGCTGAAAATGATTCTTCAATTAAACAGGATCAGTCAGAACAGGGATCACGTCGCTTCCCAAACAGGCGCTGTAATTACCTGACATGGAGCCTGAAGCTCGAAGCCACCTGACAATTATTACAAATCCTGTGATATTGGCGAACAGCCAGGAATCATTACTCTGCTTTGTCATAAATCAATTCCTCCATGGGACTTTACCTCCTCAAGCACAACACTCTACTGCAGGAGCGAGAAAAACCCCTGTGTGTTTTGCATTTTATTTTTGGAAATCTCTTTACCACTGAGAAAAGTTATTGCTGCTTCCATTGCTGCTGTTGCTGCTGCTGTCATTATAATGTGATGACTCACATGCAGCAACACTCCAGGTGTGGATGTAGAGGCACAGCTGTGGAATACACTTACGGCAGAATTTTTTTTTTTTTTAGGGTTTATTCCATTCTAATGATGCCTGGTTTGAAATGAAATTTCACAATCACTTCAGTAAAAACAACAGATGCACACATGTGAGTAGCATTCCATACAACCCAGACTATTATTAAATTTGAGAAAGTGCTGCCATAGTATTGACAATGTTTGAGAAAGTGGTCCTCATGGGACCTCCCGGAGGATTTATAAAGTTCTATCCAATCTTATCTAATCAAAGAAACACAAGTCTGCAGTCTGTCAAGGAATTAAATGTCTATAAAATTCGAAGAAGACGCCCAGCTAAACTCATCATAACCTGAATGAATAAGAACCTCTAAGAAAATGTCTAAAGAAGTTTGACAACCGTTGCCTTACAGCTAAAAAAAAATCAGGTGTGCGATCCCTGGATGCATAATCATTGTCTTACAGTCCAAAAACTTTAGTTTTCAGTAAATTAATAACTCTTAATTGGAACAAATAAAAAAATAAAAGAAAATTTGACTTATTGCTTTAAAAAGATTTTTTTTGTTTAGTAGAAAAACTCACAATGCTTTCATCACAGTATTGTGAGTGCTTTGAACTCTATTAAGAGTATCTTTTGGGAAATTATGCCTCTGCATTTAACCCATTACCATAGTAAGCAGGGCGGTAGTGAGACTCGAACCAGGCGCCTTGCTGACCCAAGTCCGCTTCCTTAACCACTTGGCCACTGCCCCAGAAATTGTAAATCACGTGGTCCGGACGTGGTTCCACAATGTCTCAGGTGCAAATCCACCAGCAGTCACAGAGGTGCTCTGACCATTGCCCCACCCTGACCCACATCACTTCCAGTGGCCTCACCACCCTGGGCGATTTGGGTGGCAGTTGTGGAAACTGCTGACCCTGAGACCCAGTGATGGATAGAGGATAGAGATGAATGAAATAATTTGAGAGACAAAAAAAAAAAAAAAAAAAAACACACGATAATTAGGGAGAATTTTCCTTGTTTGTTTCTAGGAAAACTAAATGTGTTATCCTATCAACACAGATTTCTGCATTTCTCTGACCTACAAAATCCAAATCTAATTAGTTGATAAATCTGTCCGAATACCTCTGGATATTTTTTTTTTCTCTCTAGATAAACTAAATACTCCATATCCGTAGCAGCACCTTCAGGTTCAATGACCTGATGTCAGTCCACTCATAAATAATAGAAGATTTCCTCAGACTGTCAGACCTGTCTGGGTTTAAAGTCAGGGAAAAGTGATGAGGCATGAAGGGACACTCCAGTGTCAGCTGTCGAAGATGTCAAACCTGCTGTTTCAGCTTGGTAAAAATAACCTTTAAGGAAAACCTTTCCCTCCGTTGGCCTAGAAAAGGTTGCATCCAATAAAATAAGCCATTAAAGTTGTACTACGGGTAACTTCCTTGAACAGCTGCTGTGTTATACTCTATTAATAAAACTTTTTTTTTTTTTTGTTTCAGAACTTATCGTCGATCTTGTGAAGGGGAAGTTTGAGGCCTTCCAGAGAGAATATCACAAGGTAAGTGTCTGCTTTTTTCTGTTCTAGTTATTTTTCATACTTTCTTTTAAAATTGTAGGTTATGCAGCAACTTGCATAAAAAGTACTTCAGAGATGCTCAGCTCTAAACTTCTCTGGAGGAAAGAGTTTTTGTGAAGCAATGCAATTGCAAGGTCATCTTTCTATCGGCTTCATGGAAAAAAAAAAAGTTGTTTTGCAGGTGAAATATAAAGGCAAGATAGGGAATTTGAATTTTTATGAACATCAACTAAATCCATTATTTATCTTTCTTTTATGTCTGACACCTTATAATTATATTCTGTTTTCACTTAGTCTCCTCCTAATGGGAACTTTAACATCAAATCTGTCTGTGTTTGCACTGTTACAGAAGCAAATCAATGTGGACGTGCATGCACATTTTTTTTATTCTCTCACCTCTGCTTTGTTTTTCATCCACGCGTTTCCGTGGCTTTCTTGCTCTGTCTCTGATGCTGAGTTGCCTTGTGTCTTCTGCATGTCCTCTGATCATCTGATCACCTGATCACCTGATCTGGCCTCCTCTCAGCCAGAGAACATAGTCCTGACCCTACAGGTAAAGTCTGCACACAGCTGGGATGGTAGCTGTCAAACCCATGTCACGCTGCTCCATCCTGTCATCAGTCAGTGTGGCTGCACAGCTAGAACTCCATTTTTTTAGATACAATATTTTACACTTGTTGGCCCAGTTTTAGATGAATTTTTATTCGTTATTTAGTTATTTTGGTTATTTCCTACTGCTAATGTGAACAGTTGTGCAGCCTCACGACCTTCATCCATCCCCATCAGCTGCAGTGTTCATTTTAGTTAGAACTCCAGCTAGAAATGTTAATGTACTTGACTCCTTCCTTCCTCTACAGTATTCCACCTTCCTCCTCTGCAATATTGTTACAGACAAAGTGCATTTCCATTTATTATAAACTGTGCCTCTAATTTAGTGTCCCCCAACCTTTACAGCCTTTACCCTTAAATATAATGACATATCCTGCATTAAACTGGTATTTTACAAGTGTAATAATCAACGCTGATCAACTAATTATGGAGGCACTGGTGGCCTAGTGGTTAAATAAGCAGCCCTGGGTCTGCAAGGCATCAGGTGCAAATCCACCAGCTGCCAGGATGTCACTGACTTGCTCTGAGCAAACCTCAATTCTGACTCACTTAACATCACCACCCAGAGGAAGGCTCACAATATGGAGTCCCCTGTGACCCGGTCAACATTTGCCTTTTCAATGCAGAACTCTTCACCTCCAAGTGGAGAGGCAGTTTTTAGAGCATCATTGCCTCATTAAAGAGCCACTACACTGTTAACGCCCCCATCATATGTTGTATGAGTATGCCTACTCATACAACATATTGAAACTGCCCCCATACACAAATATGAAGGGATAGGGTCATTTTTTTTCAAAATAAAACACTGTTTAGTGTCTAATAATAAATAATGCAGAAAATAGTGATAATAAATAATTATCTCTCAGGAAACCAATCCATGTCCCGGTGGTTGGGGACCACTGCTCTAACCTACATAATTTACCACTACATTCTTACATTAATGTGCTTTTGTTGCTTTAGTTATTAAAAAAAGATGAACTTCTTTAATTCTGGGCTGTAGCGTGAGCTTTCCTGTTTGTAGCCAGTTGTTCCTCAGGGACTGCTCTTGTCTGGTCTCTTAGTTTTTCTTGGCTTTTTTGTGTGTCATTAAGTAGGTTATTTATTACAAATAATAGCTTAATATTTTTAGATAGTATCTTATTATTTAACATAAAAGATAATCCTAACATTAGCTCTGACTACTGTTGAAAAGTTTGAGGAATCTTATACTTCGGACGAGTCTGATAAGAAATCAAAACCAGTGGAATTTGTTATAAAAGTGGATTCAATGACGGTGGAAGGTTTTATCAATTCCCAGTAATAACGCAGAGCGTTTCCTTAGGGAAAAATTGGAAATAAAGAAATGACCCTGTACTTCCGTCACGTTCTAGTTTATCCCAGGAGAGAAACTTTATCTGGTATCATTGTGTCAGAGGTGCCTGGTGTTTTCTTGTGTGGTGCTAAAGTATGAAATACAGTAGCGTTGACCTGAAGGAAAGTAGTGCAGCTCCAGGGTAAATCACAGCCACTCCCAATCCAGTTGGAGTCAAAACAAGAAATACAAACAAAAACACTGAGTCTCTCATTAATTCAGCACGTCATCATTTATTCAGAGGCTGTTTTTAATGTCAGGAATTTTAAGCCTGGAGTCAGTCAGAGGTTCAAACAAACAGAATCTCCCCAGTGTCTCCTGTGGCCGCTTTTTGGATGAAACACCACTATTTTTTGGTTGATAAAAGCCCTGGTTCTTCACCGAGAGACAGGCCTTTAGCTCGTCACCCTGTGTGTCCTTAAGCGCAAGGTCATTGTTTTCTTTTAGGCACTCGACAAATCTACAGTCCAAAAATAGTCTCAGCCACAGGCACTCGAAGAGTGTTGAATAAAATAAAAGCCCTTCTGACCTTGTTTTGTCAAGATTCACTCCCTACCTGAAAAGCCCAGGAGCAAAGCTTCCAGAAACCACTGATGCTTTAAAAAAATATATATATATGCGGGTGAGGATTTAGTTCCCCCTCAGGACACATGAGGCGTAGAAATGCTGCAACACTTTCTAAACCTCAAAAACAAAATCAAGTTTTCAAGGTCAAATTCAAGCACCTTTTTTTAAAAAAAAAAACTTTTCCATCACTGTAGGTATTTTCAACAGTTTTCTATATACTGTAACTCATACAGTGTCTCTGTACAGCAAGGGTCTCAAACTTTGAGGGGCCCTGGCCCCAATGTCAATTGGCCCACAATGTTCAATACAGAAGGAAAAGAAAATGGTATTTTGTGAAATTGTAGATGAGTAGAAATAACAAAAAAATAAATAAATAAAAATAAAAAAAATTAACAGAAAATGTACCACAATGAGTCTGTGGACCAAGGTTTCAGAACTATAGGAGTTACCAAAGTAAAAGAAGAACAGAGCAAATCTATAAAATATAAAAACTTACTATCGTTACTGGTGAAGAACACATTACTATACTACAGAACATCTATAGTACAGAACAGTACATCAATCTGTAAAATTAAAATTAATATGCCATTACAGTAAATGTAATTTCTGATGAGCATTAGCATCATCAGTGCGTTATCAAACTAGGAGTCGATCAAAACTGGCCTCCATGAATGAGAAAACTGCAACGGATCATACTCACATTCATTCAGAGCAGCACTTTAATATTATGGTGCGGGCCAAAAAATATCATAACACGGTCCGCAAATGGCCCACCGCCCACAGGTTTGAGGCCCCTGCCGTAAAGGTAGCATTTAATTATTTTTGTTGCAGGGTTGATCGATAGATCACAAGATACAGGACTGTTTTAATTGTTTTTAATATTAATGAATACATTTGGCAAAACTCGCCCTATCTTCTAATAAGTTTTAACTGTTCCTCGTGGGTGGGAGTTTTTTACGGTTTTTCCCTTGTTGTTCAACACATTTCTGCCTCGACTTTGTTTGCCCCTCTGTTTGAACCAGACCAGGAACAGGCTTTAGAAGTTGGTAAATTGAAAAGGGACTGGATAAACCCCGAGCCGTACGTATGCGGCTCAATAGCTGCTCATTATAGAAGGATCAAAGCAGTGCAGCTATCCATAGTCCTGAATGGATACACTTTCCTCCCAGCTGATTCACAGTGAGATTAATATTCCTCGTGTTCAATGTTCCTGTTTTCTCTGGAGTCCCGAGGCTTATTGGTTTTTATAGGCAGAGGAAGAAAAAGTGGCCACAGTAGGACATACAATTCTCTCTGATTCAGAGGGAAATCTTTGAAAATATATGCATCTGCAAACTAATTTGAACACAAAGGGTTTGGAATTTAGTTTGTCACTGTGAAGTGTTTGGGCATTTTTAATTTCTTTCTTTTATCCGGGACTTTTATCCCACTATCAATTTAATTTCAGTCTGTATTCGATTATTTACAAGTTTAGCAATGTTATTATAATAACAAAACACCTTTTAGATTTATTGGTTGTTTTGGAATAATGCTTACTAGTTTTATTTGTCAAATCCAACATAAGCTGTAATGACATAGTCAATATTAGCTTTACAAGGAAATTTCTCCACAAGCAGACATTTGTTGCTGTCAGAATTTATGTATTTTTAGCTGGGCTTGTTTTTAAACTATAAATGTTTAGCAAGTGCTCTCAAGGGGGGACAGGATCAGGAATGAGGTCATTAGAGGGACAACACAGCGGGAGAAGCAACTCAGATTGAGTTGAGAGGGTTTGGACGTGTTCAGAGGAGGGACAGTGGTAGAAGGATGATCCTAGAGATGGAGCTGTTAGGAGACAAAGAGGAGATTGATGGATGCAGTGAAGACATGGAGGTAGTTGGAGTCAGTGTAGAAGATACAGAGGACAAGGGGGAGTTTTCAATTTTTTTGATATTTGGTAGGTAATGGGGACAACAATAACAATAATAATAATAATAATAATAATAATAATATATTTTGTAGTAGTACCAGAGACACTTGGAATAGGTATAAGACAGGTGGCAGAGCTGCAGGTGGCAGAGTTAAAGATGCTGAGGTTCTCTCTGGGGGTGACAAGAATGGACAGGATCAGGAACGAGGTAATCAGACCCAACACAGACTGGAAGGTTTGGAGAAAAAGCTAGAGAAGATAAATTGAGATGATTTGGACATGTTCAGAGGAGGGACAGTGATTGTGTTGGTAGAAGAATGATCCTAGAGATGGAGCTACCATGTATGAGGCAAAGAGGAGATTTATGGATGCAGTGAGAGAGGACATTGAGGTAGTTGGAGTTAGAGTTAAGGATACAGAGGACAGGGGGAGATGGAAATTGTTGACGTTATGGCAACCCCTAAGAAATTGGATAAGCCGAAAGGAGAAGTAGTAGTAGTTGCAATAGTAGAAGTGACTTGTGGATGGATAGATAAACGTAGGTATCGCTGGACAGATTGATGGGCACACAGAGACACATAGATGGATAGTTGAAAAAAAACAAAAAAAAAACACTTTGATGTAAAATGATTTGTAAAAATAATGTATCAATCTATTTTTGCAATTAAAAACAAATTCTTCTTTACAAGCTCATTAATTTCCTGATGAGAGAATGACAGGTACTTCCTAATTAAATTAAATTAAATGATAATTAAAGCACGAAAAAATGGAAAATAACTTGATATAATCATTGCTCCCCTGGGGCTCATTTGTCTTTTTTTTTTTTTTACAAAAATTGCAGGACTTTCTGACTCGTTACAAGCTTAAAGCACTGCAGCACTGATTGCCTTGTAGGCCATTGCCACTGAGGAAGGTTTTCCATCTTTCCCCATCATTAGTGAGAAACAAACAAAAAAAAAAACCAGCACCACAGAGCTGCACGGTCGACTCTGACTCCTCATAAATATTCGTCCATATGTTGTTTTTCACTCTGTGAATATTACTCCTCGGCAGCAAACAGTTTTAAAAGAAATTGCTCTCCCTTACCACCAGCTTTTCACTCATTAGTTTGCGTCATTTTGCCAATTTATTGCAGGTAAACAGTTCATGCCTGATCCCGCAGTAGATTCATCTTGGATATTATTTGATACTGATTGCTTCTGTGAGGAGAAGTGTGAGATTTGTCAGCAGTTAAATCCAGATATCTCTTCTCTATTATATTTTACGACCTCATCTTGTACAAAAAGCTGTAAAAACCATTCCCTATCATTTTATTAAGAGAATTTACTCATTCAGGATCTGTTCAAACAAGTTGATCCACAAAACGTATTAGCAACAGAAAATATTACATTCCTACTGGTGGACAAATACATTTTAAAAGTTTCCTTTTTGCTATGTGTTGCACCAGATCATTAATTATAACTTATGTGTGTCGCCTAACTTTTGTCTTTCCTCATGAAATATTCCCGACCTGTCTGTAAGTTTTTAGACACCTCTCACTGTCATTGTTTCTGAAGATCAAGTCTAGTTTGTTGTTTAACTCACTAATCTTTAAACTCCTGTAGTCATCAACCCCAATATAATAATCTTCATCACATCCTTGTTCTAACCCCTAATCCTCCATTTTTATATTTAATTTTCTCCTCTTCCGCCCCGGTGCCTCTTCCCGGCGACCCCTTCAGGCCATCTACTACGAGATAGGCTTCCTCGTGTGTGCAGCGGTCGGCCTCCTCTTCACCATACTGATGCCAGTCGTCGGCCTCTTCTTCTGCATGTGCCGCTGCTGCGACAACTGTGGTGGAGAGATGCACCAGCGTCAGAGGAAGAACGCAGATTGTCGACGTGGCCTGCTGGGAACTCTGCTCTTCTCCACGTCCCTGATCATCACGTGAGTCACGAGAACTCATTAGGGAAGGGGAGCAGAAATCAGTTTGCATGCAGTCGTGACGTGGCGTGTACTGTACAATATAATCTGTAAAAGAGGGCGAGGCAGTGATGCAAAGAAGCCACACGTAATCACTGGCAGAGACACATAACTCAACACACGCACACACGGACACAAACTGTGGTCATCGTGTGTGTCCTTTTCACACTCATCAGCCCCCCCCACCCGCTTCACCGACTCCCCCTGCTGTTTACTATTTATAGCCACGATCTTCTGGAGATACAGCGAGGAGGTGTTCTCGGGCCAGCTTTATTTACAGGAAAATAATAATACATAGTTTAACACTCCTGAGTACTGGGTTGGATTCCCACATAGAGATGATGGAGCTGCAGTTAAGCCTTGCGCTACTACTGTTTTTTTTTTTTTTTATGTGTTACCCTAAAATGTGAAAAATGGTAGGGTACAGCAATGATGGCATGGAATAATGTGAAAGTGTGTCAGGTACAGAGTAAGGCGCAATGCTAAAATGCATGAGCCAATCAGCATGAGGAACAGAGCTTGCTCACTGTTGTGTTCAATGTCCTCTGGGTCATTGTCATATGGGTTGTCAGGTGGTTGTAGATCAGGCAAGTCCAAAATGTTCCACACAGGGCCGGTGTGGCTGCTGGTTTTTGTTCCAATCAACCGAGATCACATAGTTTGACCAATCAGCTGTCTGAGGGCTGAGATCTATTGATTAAAACTGCAATCAAAATCAGAATCAAAAATCAGGGTCGGACTGAGGAAGCGAAGGGAGAACCGCAATAGCGGAAACTCTTATTTTCTATCCATATTTAAGTCCAAGTCTTCAAATATTAGAGACATTAATGTAGTTTATTGAGCTTTTCTCGAGCAAACTTTAATAACACACTGATAGCCTTGTGCAGATCATTCCAGGATTTGCTCTCCCTGAACGCGGTACCCATTCTCATGCTTCGCTCTCCTACTGTAACGAATTACAATCAAGTGTAACCAACATATATTCTTAGGTCTGCTGGGTATTTTCTCTGAAAGATTCAACCCTGTGCTAGATACACTTTTCTCCCCTCCCTTTATTCTTTTATTCTGCTGCAGCCTCAGGGTTCATTCTGCTCCCGCCCTCATTGTATTTTAAATGCACACATGAACATTTAGCTGCAGGGAGGATCCAGTGGGAAACATTGCAGCATTTGGCCTCTTGTTGATAATTCTATGAACAATATGCAATATATGAGTTATTTCAGTGTCTTCCTGAAAACGATTGTTTTCAGTACAAAGCAATGGTTTCTGTGATGAGCATTTACACCACAAACCACCAGGGTTGTAGGACCTGAATGGATCATGATTTAGGGTTGTGTAATTTGCTGAAAATTAACCAAACAATGACCTAGTGGTTTAGGGAGTGGACTTCAGGTCTTCAGGTTTGAATCCACCAGCTGCCAGTTGGCACTGAGGTGCTCTGATTATAGCACTGCCCCAACCCGCATAACTCCCCACACAAGAAGGCTCACAGTGTGATTTGTGTGGCAGTTGTGAAGATTACTGCCCCTGTGCCCCTGCAACTGACAGGGAGATGAAGATAAATGAATGAATAAACCAAAAGGTTAGTCCATAAATGCTGAAAATGTAACAAAAAAGGATGACATTTACTGTGTTTAATATTTGCATAAATACACAAAAAGTCTAGATAAGGCTTAGCTTTAGCCATTGAGGTAAAATGTGACATTTAACAGACAATCATAATTATATATAAAGAATTCATCATAATTTGCTGACAGATTAAATTATATAATGGTGAAAGCTTCAGATTCAATACTGTTGATCCTTAGAGAAAACAGCTTGAAAAAGACAACCCCTAAAAGTTAGCATTGAATATTTATTCTAATTCTACTCATGATTTTTATATATTTATTTTTTTACAAAAAGACAACTAAATGATATTGGGCTACCTGTTGGCAAATGTACACCAAAAACTAAAACTGTAAACTCCTTCAGATGCTTAGATGTCCTTAGTATTTTAATAGTTTTCAACTGATTAACTAGTGCTGGAACTCTGTCTTTGACTTGGCCCAAAATCCAGAAGAGCAAAGATAAATAATGAAACTAGGACTGCGAGAAGAAAGGTTAATAGACCATCATTTGGTCTCCTTGCATAGAGATTTTAAAATGTTTTTTTGTCTAATGTCTCCTGTGCAAAATCTTCAGAAAAAAAAATGTGAGTTTGGACCCAGTAAAAAATGACACTTTGGCCACCAGGGGTGCAGTCACAGCACAAAGGACTCAGAAGGACATTTTTATCGTGAGCTTAAGTGAAGAATAGCACGATGGACCTTTTTAGTTTGACTTTCAGTCCTCATTGGAATGAAGCCCAGATATTAGAAATTCCGCAGCAGTATCCTGGCAGTCCAGAGGCAGGAGTCTGAGAGCATCCTCAAAGCTCTTATTAAATCTCCCCAGCTACCAGCAGCCGAGATGCTGCTCAAGCTCTAATGAAGCAATTACACTGAGGAGAGGGATGAGTGGCCAGGGTCGCTGTCCAGACCGCTCTTTATGGCCACTAAAACAGCAAGAAGTCAGACGGAGAAGATCGACGGGGGTTAGTTATCTCTCTAGTATTTTATAAAAGCAGATTTAGTGAGGCAGCGGGAGGTGGGGGACGTGTCAGAGCATTGGTCAAACAAGTCAAGGCCCGGAGTTGTACTTTCATGTATTGTCTTCTGTGAACTTGGACAGGGTTTTGTAGCTTTTCAGCACACTGCTGTTGCTGACAGTGTTGAACTGGACAACCCTTTGTCATGCCAGAATAAGTGGATTTCATTTTCTTGGGAGATATTTTCTATGTGTTATTGTTGAAACCCACAGACTTTGAATGTGAAAGAACTGCACCTCCTCTTGAAGACTTGGAATGGAAAACTGTGGCACATTTGACTCTCTCTCTCTCTCTCTCTCTCTCTCTCTCTCTCTCTCTCTCTCTCTCTCTCTCTCTCTCTCTCTCTCTCTCTCTGTCTCTCTCTCTCTCTCTCTCTCTCTGTATATATATATTATTTCTGTACATTTCTATCTTTCTTTCTTTTTGGTGTGTGGCAAGTGGAACCTTGTATTTACAAATCTGTTGCACATTTTTAATCCATACATTATATTTTGTAGCTTCAGTATATACAGTATTTTTTATACTGCTATATATATATTTATAATCATTGGTTTTGTTTAAAACAGTACATCATGTGCCTGGGCCAGAAACACATTTCAACTCTTTATTCATTAATTTATCTTTATCCTGTTATTTGTTACCAATTTGCAAGGTTAGCAATCTCCGCCACTGCCACCCATATCACACTGCACCACACTGTGAGCCAACCAATGTGGTTCAGGAAGGTGCAATGCGGCTTTTATTTAATGCAAAATTGCAGTTTGTTCAATTACATTATTAATAATACTACAATTTCCAACTTGATTTGTTTATAAGCCCTCTACCCAAACTGGTTGAGGGTGGTTACTTGTCTTAGTAATGCTAATTAGTAATGTTAATTAACTAGTTAACTTTAAATTAGGTATAAAAGTGAGCACTAATGGATATCTGTCCCAAGTATCTTATCAGCATCCAATGCATGGGCTGTAGAAGATTCAATGTTTTTATACTTCATTTTTTTTTTCTTTATTGTAGTAATTTTTACATGTTTTGCATTTATTTGCTAATAATTCAGAAATTAACTTTTCAGGCGACAATTGATTAATTGATTCATTATACAAAAACAATAAAAAAGGCAAAGACAACCAGTAATGACAACATAGAGCAGAGCTGATGGTCACAATCAAATATAACAAGAGATTTTAAAATGCAAGTATTTATTGTAATTCATTAATTGCAATTCTTTATTTTAGAGAACAATCACAAGGTGTCATAATAAATTTAGTGCCGCGGTTATTGATTTCACTCTCTTCATTTTTTATTCATACTACACAGCAAGATGAATTGGTAATGACACGAGGAAGGATGAAAGGGAGAGGAGAGACAAGTCCAGCCTCAGTTTCTGCTGTCGTAGGTGTCAGTGTGAAAAGCCCAGAGGACCAGCTGGATATCAGTAGTAGTAAACATGAATGAGTGATGTTCAGTGGGTGAGTGAAGGGCTGCAGGGATGGGGGTGAGGCCAGATTCACTCCCACTGACAACAGTGCTGCTTTAATTCTCCTGCCCTGCTGAAGGAATAACCCTCAAATGGAACAAACCCACAGAGCGAACCGTGGAGGTTCTCTGAACATCTGGCTGTTCCTGGTGGAGGTGCAGCAGTCTGTTCCCACAAATACTAATTAATTCATCAGCTCCAGATCAGGCTGTAGCTCTAATTAGTATCTCTGCACTTATTAACGCTAAAACAAGACAAATGAGGGGAATTAAGATTGAAATCTCAGGAGCGTTAAATGTTTAGCTGGCCTTTATTTAAGTTTTTCTATTTTCCATCCTTTTTCTGCGCCCATTTTTTACTTAAAATGATGATGATGCTGAGCTGCAGTCTAAACCAGGCATGAGCAAACCAAGGCCAGGGGGGGCAAATGTGGCTTATTCAACTTTGGAATCCAGCCCACAAAAACATCTTTTCTAAAGGTTATAATTGGTTTGTATTGTGTTGCCGCTTTGGCCAAGAGTCAATGTCTCTGCTATTGGTGTGGAACTCCAGGGTTCACCACCTGAGAAAGACTGGTTGAATTCTTCTTAGTTAGGAAAAGGCTGTTGTCCCCTGTCTCAAATGGACATTGTGCCACACAGGGTTAACGGTCTCCCTGATGGGTCGTCATCGCCCACACTTTAATTTTGATGGGGTTTATTAATCCTTTGGTGAACATTAACTTTAACACTTCGCCCTATTAGAAATCACACTAAGGATTTTTACTCAAGGACTAAATGTCAAGCAGCCCACAGGAAGGTCCTGACAGGGACATTTATTTTATAGAGACAGAGTTGAATCGACCAAAATGTTAAACTATGCATTCATCATTTTTATGTGTAAACCATGGACATCAATGTGGGAAACGATGGCAGTATCTGCACCTCTGGTACAACTTCATGTTTTACTCATCATAAAATGATCATATTTTCACAATCCTTACTCTGCAGAGCCATAAGGTCACCATCTGATAATTGACATGTAATCTCTACATAATTTAAAGCAAAATCAATTATTAACAGTTGATCTGGGAGGTTTTAAAGACAAGGTAAAGGACTATTATTTTACCAATGTTTTATGTATTTTACAAAAATTCAGACAGACCCTGGGAGGATAAAGCCTCTCCTTGTGAATTATTTACAAAGATTTTCCCGCAGAGCTGAGAGTCTTTAGTGTGAAACTCACCTGATAGCATTGATCCGTTAGCACCTGAATAATTAATTTGTTATGTTTTTTATAACCTGATGGACGGACAGACGGGGGCAGCACTTCACTGCCTTTTGAGTTCTTTGATAGCATTTAATTATGCTGCATTAACTTCAGTTCTGTTTGTAGTGTTTGCTCTGATCAGATTTAGTTATTTGATTATCACTGTGGTATTATTTTTATGATGCTATTAATAGTTTTCCTTCTTTACTGCAGTAACTTTATTATGACAGGGTACCGTTAGATTTATTTACAATTTTCTATCCAGCAGTTTTTGATTTAAAAATTAGGTTTTGCAAACGATGTATGGTGTTATTGGGTAAAATTGGGTTAAAAAAAGTAAGAAATAATTTTAATCGATATGCATAATCAATTTTAGTAACCGACAGTTGCTAATTTACAAAAGCAAAAAAAAAAAAAAATATATATATATATATATACTAGTGGTCTTGATTCTTCATAAGTTTTTTACATAAGTTTCTACATAAACTGTAATTCATCTCTTTTTAAGATATTACTTTGACCTTTTCTTTTTTTTTCATCTTTTAAAATAAAGCGGTAAAGTTAACTTTTTATCCAACTGTGTTTTGTTACTTCATTTTTGGCGTTGGAGTTGCTTCAGTCTGTGCAGGTCAAGAACAGGTACAGCTTGGATATTCTGACTGAAAGGACAATGGTCAATGACAAAGATTATTTAACCTAATCATGAACCCAGAATTCCTATTGGTCTGCAGATGGAAACCACTTCACACAAACGGGGGAACACACAAACTCACGTTCTATATTTACCACCATATAACCTGACATATTGTGATGATGATGAAAAGGCTCATTGTTACATTAAGGTGTGAAAATTAAAGAATGATAAGCTGCTTCCCATCTCTAGGATTCTCAGCCGTACAGATTTATGGACCAAAAATAGTAGCATTTGTATGCGGTGTATGTGGCTTTTCCTACAATGCTGATGGAGTCATGTTCCATTTACTTGAAGGTAGAGTACGCAGATATTTCCTTATCCTTCTTTGTGCAGCAAGAGCTGTAGTTTGGTGTGTTTCTGTGCAGCAGTACTGCCCACAGCTTTGGTTTTCTCTTTTTTATAGCTGTCCTTGGAGAATTTTATTCATTTTAGTCTGTTTATCTGTTGCTAGGTTGCAAGGGGAGGCAATTTCCACGACTGCCACCCAACATACACTGTACCATAGTGTGGGCCTTCCTGTGGGTGGTAAGCTCACTGAAAGTTACGTGGGTCGGGACAATGCTGTGCTCCTGTTATGCCTCTGTAGAAATATCATTCATCGATTCATGTGGACAGTGGTAGCCTAGTGATTAAGGTGGTTAACTTGGGTCCAAAGGGTTTGAGATTCGGGTCCACCAGCTGCCAAGTTATCACTGAGGTCCACTGAGCATGGCACCATCCCCATCTATTGCTCCCCAAGTGCTCAAAACTGCCCACTGTTCACCTTAGTGATGTGTTAAAAACAGAGGTCAGATTTTGACTTTCCTACATACTTATCTTTCCATTAATAAAACAGATCCAGTAGGTGGCAGTGATGATTTTGTAGTGTGAGTGGTGGCTGGGATCAGATGGGAATTCAGTTTTATACTTTATTTAAATTTTGGACTCCATACATAAAAAAAAAAACAAGAACAAAAAGAAAACAGTTGTCAGAATTAAATGCATTGAAATCAAGTCTGTCCCTAATGTTTGGTTTTATATCAGGGACAGACTCATGACATGTCTACTCAGAGGCCTATAAAAACTCATCATAAAAGGTACCTCAAAATTACATCAATATGATAATGCTAAATGTGAGTTTAGAGACAACCTCAAAAGTATTAAATGTGACATTTTGGCAAATGCCTGTGAATTTAACCAACAGGTTTTGATTTTTTTTTTTTAAGAATACATATTTTGAGTCATAATTGTTTGTATTTGCTGAGTCCAGTCACTGTGAGCCAGTTTTAATGTTGGCTCAGTGCTGATCCCACCTCAGGTTTAATGCTATTAAATCCTATCACAGCCTGTGGAGAGCTGTTCCAGAGACTTTAACTGCTGACACTAAAGAAAGATCTAAACTTTAAATCCTTCATCAGTCCCACTGTTGTCAGCAGCTGAATATTTTAATGCAAACTTAAATGTTAATAGCTGTATATAAACATAACATAGTCTGTCAACTTTTCAATGAAGACCACGTTTTTAGTGGACACATTATTAAATTGTTATTTTTGTAACATATATTGTATATCGTTGACCAAATCTAGGAAATATGGAATCAAAATATATTTTAGATAGTCTTAGATTTATACATAGATTTGGATAGTGGATGTATGGATACAGGAAGAGAATGAGAAAACACTTCATAGCTGCTAAATTGGATCAGCCAAATGAGGATAGCTTTGAGACCTGACCCTAAAGACGAACAAGCTCAAGTATTTATTGTTAGGCGGAGTTCCTGTAAAAACACAGTGGTGCTTAAGGGAACCTGACTGTGAAGTGGTAGATGTCAGGAAATAAAGAATTACTTGACATTAAAAGCTTTTTAATGGAGTATGAGTAATGATTAAGAGAGTCTTGACTTAACAACACAGTCAATAAAATTAGATTAAATGAGAGATGTTCAGAAAGACTGGCTGGAAAATGGTTACAGATGTGGCTTTTTAGCCATCTTTTAGTTATTTTACTGTAATTATGTTTGATTTTTTATTTATTTATTGACTTGTTTTTTTTTTTTGTTGTTGTTCTTTTTTACTGTTTCTGGTACATCTGATGCCAATCAATCAATCAATCAAATTTTATTTATATAGCCCACATTTACAAATCAGATTTGTCACATATGGCTTTACATATGTGACAATGTGTCCCTTTTAACAGGGAAAAGAAAACCGGTTGAAACCTTAGGGAGAACCACAGGAGAGGGATCCACTCCCTGGACGGACAGAGAGTACAATGTATGTTACCAGAGCGTAAAAAATACCATAAAATAAAACAAATACGAAGATACAACACAGTTGAATGTCAGTAGTGATAACAGGTTATGATCCTGGTCATCATATTCCTGGTCGTCCTAGTCCTGGTTATGCTAATCCTGGCATTGGCCCATTCACCAGCAACAATAGGAATGGGAAGGGAAAAAAAGGGCCTTGCAGCCTTGTAAGTTAATGGTAGAATTTGATGTATTTTTTTATGTATCTTATTCTAATTGTGATTATAGGTTATATAAATACCTAAATCCTGATCTGTGCCCTTCATTCACTGATCAGCGTATTACAGTACTGATGGTGTTTTTTTATATATATATATACTATATATATAGAAATAGGATAATAGAAGTCCAGTTCCAGCAGAGTAAAGGCAGAGACAGACTGAATGACAACTGTCTCAGCCAGCCAACTACACTCTGGCTCAATACAGCCCATTGTGAGGAGTTGTGGAACCACTAGACCATGTCACACTAACTGACCAGCTCCCTGTCGTGGCCTAGATTCAGGGACATTTCATCACTTCAGTGATGCCCCTCTTCATTGACCCTTTTTGGTGGTTTACTCACAGAAGGAGAGTTTTGACCATGAGCCAGAGGTAGGGCCATCAGGTCACAGGGTACATGTTGGTGCTTCTAAATTTAAATGGTGTTTTCAAGTGCCTTGTTTATCTGATTGAAAATGCACAGGAATTGTAACCTTAAAATAACTGCAGGTTGTTTATGATCTCTTTATAGTTCAATTCTGGGAGTTGAAATTTGTGTTATCATAAATCTTATTTGTTAACATCTTGATTTAAAATGGGATTTTGTCTACAACAGGAACTAAAAAGCATTAAAACCTTTACAGAAAGATTAATATATTGTATGATAATAACAATATAATATAATATAATACTAGTACTTTATTGATCCCAGACTGGGAAATTGCAGTGTAAAAGCAGCAACACTTTCTGTGAAAATGGAGAACAGTGGGGTGGTAGAAAAAAAAAAAGCGGGTGGAAGAAAAAAAAAAAAAAAAAAAGAAAATAAAACAATAAAAATAACACAACAAAAATGCAGAAAGCATTGTATACTATCTATAACTATAAGCTACATAAAAATGGTTTAATTATTAAAAAAAAATATATGATTTAAGATGATATGTAGGGAATACCTGCCAAGTGAAAAATAAGTGTTAATTTTGACTTTGCTATGGCTAACTTCCTGTCTGACAAAGCTAACTTCCTGTGTACACAAACTTCTGAATCTTTTAACCTAACTTTGAGGGTAGATTTAATAATTAACGCATACGTACCAAGAAAAATCAATCCCTTGGATGGTTTCTGCAGTGATTACATCAGGGATTCATACATTTCCAAATGTATGAATCCCTAATGTTGAAACATTCACGTAGGCAATGTTGCAGTTATTCTAGGATAAGCAGTTATATAAAATCCATTTATTTTAGTAACTTAACACTTCAAACTTGTATTTGCTGCCCTCATGTAAAATTCAAAAGATTTTTTGAACACTGCACTCGTGTGGCTTTTACAATGTTGCTTTTAAAAACAGACATTTATTAAGTTGACATTACTATTCTGTGTTACTGCAGACTCGCTAATTACCCACAGGGGAGTGTGTTTTTTGCAAATTTAATGTCTTAGAAGTAAAAACTTGTCTGCTGGGGCAAGAGGAGCAATTTTTACCACAAAGGAAAACCACTCCGAATATTGTTGAGGTGAAGTGGATGTTTGTTGTGTGCTATGCAGGTCGTTGGCACTGGTCTGGCCTTCAAGTTTTGTCAATGAAGCTTTGTTTGGCTGCGAATTCCACTGACCTTGTTTAACAGGGAGGAGAAGCCACAGACAGGGGACAATAGAGGGAGGTGGAGGAGAGAGGGAATTGAGGTGAAAGGAAAGTAGTGAAGAAAGGATGCAGAGAATAGGAATCAACAATGGGATGTTGAAATGAGAGCAAAGAAATCTCGGGGAGCCTAGAAATAAACAGAACATGAAATCATCTCTATTTTCCGATAACTTAGTACAAAGAAAAAAAACGTGTTCATTCAGTCATTCATTTTCACCACTTATCCATTACCTGTGTGGAGGGGCAGCAGTCTCCATGACTGCCACTAAAATCACATACTGTGAGCCTTCCTGTGGGTGATAAGTGGAAGTTATATGGGTAGGGACGGTGCTATGCCCAGAGCCACCTGTGCTCAGCGGCAACCTGGCAGCTGGTGGAGTTGAACTATAAGCCTTGCAGACACAAGTCGATTTCCTTAACCACTAGCCCGCCGAGCAAAACCAACATGTCTGATTTTTAATTTGAAAAAGGTAATATTAATATCACATCTGTTCCTTACTGATCCAGTTAAGGTGGTTGGTGCCTTCTAGTGGGTTCACCACCTGTAGGTTAGTTCATCAGAAACTGGTATAGTGCTATGGTCATGGAGAGTGCTGCCCCTGCGACCTGGTAATGGATAAGTGGATGACGAGAGTTGGATGGTTTTTAGAAGACCTTTTTTTCTTTACCTAGTCAAGGGGGTCTGGTTATTTGTCTTGATTTAATCTCATATTCAGTTTTCCATAGGATTTAAGTCAAGGACTGATGTTTTCCAGAAGCCAACACGAGATATACGTATGAGCATGAGAGACATCATGCATTTGAAAGAGAGAATGATAGTAGGAAGGACTACATGGGTGAATATGTGTGTGTGAAAGATAAAGTATAGAACAAAAGGCTTTTGTTGTGAAAGTGCCCATTTAGAATCTTCTCCTGGTTCCGGATGGCTCCACTCCACTCAGTCCCAGCAGCCTATAGTGCCTAGTGGCCTAGTTTCTCATTGGAGTTTCCATACTCACAGAGCGACGACAGCGTATACTCTGTCGGCCTGCTCATTATTTATGGCACACATCATCACAATTCCCCCAGACGTAGCCTTATTTCTCTCTGGAGGGGTGAACAGAGGACAAAGGGAAGATTTTGCCCTCCGAGGGATCACACACCAGTCGATACACATATTACTTTGGACTTTGTTTGCTTAACCTATGTAACAGACCATTTATAGCAGGGGAGAAGGGTTTGCTGTAGGTTTACAGCATGAATACAGCAGTAAACACAAAATAATAACACAGGAAACTATAGTTCGATAAACCACCTGATTTTATTTTCAAGAAAACAGACATTGTGTCTGCTGTTACATCAGGTTTCATTTAAAATCCAAACTTTGGTTTTGCAATACTTTAAAGTTATACACAAGATTTAATGCACTACAAATTCTAACCAGCAGGGGAAGTGGTTTGATTGTACAATCTGCGGTAACTCTTCTGCTCTTTTTTCTAACCTGTAATCGATTCCGTTAATCATTTCTTATCAAAGTCTTATTGGACATTAAGGTGTTTTCAAAAATGGCTGTTTCCAGACACTTGAAAAATACCAGCACACATTATAATACTCATGGTGCTAACTGAGCAGAAATTAAGCAGGGATGAAAGCTGGTCGTGTAAACAGCTTAATATTATGGGATGTCTTTCCCTGGATGTTACCACAGCTTATTAAGTCGAGCTCCTGTGGTCTGTTTGAACGCCCTTCAATCACCTGCGCTTTACAATTCTGTTTCTGTATTTATTACACCTGGTTTCACAGCCCAACAACCGCAGAATGTACAGATAGGACATCAGGGATCAATGGAGACACATGTTACAGTTTGCCTTCATTCTAGTTTGATGTTATTTCATGGCCAATTTAAAGCAAATGGATGTGTTTTTTTTTTGTTTGTTTTGTTTTTATTTATTTTATTTTCAGCTTTGCCGGCAAAGTTATTTCTACTGAACTTCTGAGGTTATTTTACTGAATTTTTCATGTTTATTTCATTATATATTTTTTTTGGAATTTGATATTATTACTTTTCAATCTCGACCCAAACTGCTATTACTTCTTGGGCTGCTCTTTACAGCATTTGTAAATGTTTCTAAATTGTATTTGTGCTGTGTTGAGTTTGATTTAACCTGATTGGACATCATTTTAAAAGAAAATCTTGGATAAGACTGTGTTTTTTTTTTTTTTTTTTCTATTTAATTTTACCCAACTTGTCACATTATAACTGTACGGGCTGAGTCCGGAGGTGTAAGTACGCTGGTAAATACTGACCCCTACTGCTGGTATTGAGCCATGACCGGGCTCAGTAAAAAGCTGCCTCGGGGTAGTGGGGCAATTGTTGGGCAGGATATAGTAAATGAATGATGGTGTTTGTCCTTTCTGTTTAGGATTGGTGTCCTCTGTGCCTATGCTGCCAACCAGAACCTGAGCTCACAGGTGAAGAACATCCGTAGACTGGTGAACAGCAACATGAGGGACCTGCACACCTTCGTTAACGACACACCAGTAGTAAGATACAATATAAAATATTGCTGTGTTTTTTGTGCTGTATATTACAAACACAATTATGACACTGTGCATAACGAGAGTTATAAAGTGTGTTTTTCAAATTTATTTTGTTGTTTATCCCATACTTTAAAAACAACTAAATCCTTAAATGGTTTTGAATATGCCTTTTTGTGTGCAAAATATTTATAATATAGCTAATGTGCCATACAACCATTAAGCCTTTTTGGGTAATCATTTTCTGTACATATATTTTATGTTAAACTGTTTTTTTTTTTTTTTTCATTAATTAACTTTTTTTTTTTTTTTTAAACGTACTAGGCAATATTTTGGCTGAACCTATTCTTCACTTTATTTTTGTTATTATTCTGTCTTCTTATTTCATTATCATTTTAGTATCATTTCATGATACTTTGGCTAATCTTTAGATATATCTTACACTACACTTTTAGCAAAACTCTTAAAACCTTATTCTACTTTGGTTTCTATTTCTTCTTTATTTATTTATTTATTTATTTTTTCTAATTGCAGCAAATTGACTACCTTGCATCTCAATATGGTACGGCTAAGAAAAAAGTCATCTATGACCTTAATAGTAAGTAAACCATCATTATTTCCAATGTTGCATTATTCACACATATGTTGTTGAAATTATTTACAAACTTGTTGGCAAGCAAAGTAGATTAAAATGTCATTACTAAGCGCTTTAGGTAAAAATGGCTTTGTTTAGCATTTAAATTAGCATGGTTGTATTCCATATAGTGGATTATATCTGCAAAGATTCTCATTTATCCTTGGCATGGCATATTGGAAGAAACTGGGCTTCTTTTTGGAGTCTAGAGAAGTATAACTGCTAGTATTTGACTGGTTATGTTCCTCAGATGAAGAATGAAGAACAACCAACATTTTTTTTTTACATTGAATTGTACTACATCCGCTGTTATTTGTGTAATTTTTTTTCTCATTTTGTTATATCTTTTGCTCTTCACTCTGGCTCTCGCTGTAAATCAGACTCTTGGGATGATTTTATATTTTAGATTATTTTGTAGCGACTCGGTAAGTGCAGGTTATGTGTCCATGGTGAAAATCAATTTACATTGCACTAAAGGAACTAAACTTCTGCATTATATTAGGACCCCCAGTTGTCTGTTCTTTTTATCAAAGTCTGGTGCAGAACTATTTGCCATAAGTCAGTCTGCAGTAAAGATATTAGTCTAACTTTTCTGTGTCTTGATACTACTTACTTAAAACCCATACAGGCAAAAGCAATAACGGTTATCACAGAATTAAAGTATTGTGTCTGTCTGTGCAACATTTGCAACGTGATGCTATCTGTCCTGCAGACATAGGCCCACTGCTGGGGGGGAGGATACAAGATCAGCTGGATAAGGAGGTGCAGCCTGCCCTGGACCGAGCACTGAATATGGCTGCAGGTACGTGGACTCTTTTTTTTTAATTTCCTCTCTCAGTAATGATACAATCAAACTGTCAAAGGGTACTGTTTGTTCCACAAAAGTCAGAATGAAACAGCACAAGCCTTGTTACTTTAAACTTTAAATTAAGATAATTATTTTTCTTCTGTATAAATTCACTGTTGATCATTTGTGATTTTTTTTTTATTTCTTCACAATTCACTATTGTCTATGCTTTTTTGTAAAGTGAAAATCGAGAGAGCCATAAAAGGTAACAGTGACCCAGTAACCAAACTAATGAACTTGTATGACCCTTTGTCCCTGTGGATCTGTGGTTCCTTGTGACCCTCTCCTTGAAAACTGAATCACGGACGTTGATTCACTCATACGCATCATCTTCTGTTGAGCTTTATCATCTGTTTTCCTATGAATACGATCGGAAATTTACCAACTCACATTCTGGTGTTAGTAACAATGGGATGACTTATTTAACATTCAGGCAATTCATAGCTATTAACTCGATTGATACAGACTTTCACCTGCAAACCCAGCTGAGGACTTTCTGTTTCTCCCATTAAATTACCTGGTTGATGAAAAAAAAACCAAAAAACTCTAGTCTGATATATAGTTCTCTAAAAATTGTTCTAAACTCAACCAAGTCAATCATTCTTCACATGGAATGATTTTGTGTTTTACATGTTTGTCACAAACTAACCATTTGACCTGCATGTAACCCGCCTGTGCTCCTGCACTGCATGACTGGACTCTTACCAAGTCGTAACAACTTATACCACTGAGGCTGAGACATCAGTTAGATATTAGCAAGCCAGTCTTGGTCAAATAAAATCAGAAAATCTATAGGAAATTTAGAAAGTTTCACATTTAATTTGAGTATGTAGCTGGTAAGATGTCAAACGTTTCTGTGTCTACAGCTATGAGAGAGACCAAAGAGGCTCTGGAGAACGTCAGTGTGTCTCTAGAGGTCCTTCAGGAGGGGACAGGAAAACTCAACACTGACCTGAGTTTGGTACGAGCAGGTATTAACCAAACTCTCAACAATCCTGCCTGTAACCTCCAAGACTCTGACATCACCACTGCCCAGTTGTGTCGCAACATTCGCCAGTCCCTGAACCAGCTGCAGATCAGTGCAAACTTCATAAGGGTATGCAAATCAACACTGGATTAGCATGACCTCTCACAGAAACTGTTACCTTCCGTAGTCTTTTAATATAGGTCTCTTTTAGCGTTAGACCTTTTTAAAACTGTGAGTATGTCATGAGTATTTTATATTTCAGTTGCCTGGTGTGAACCCTCAGCTGGCAAAGATGAATGAGGTACTGAAGACAGACCTCAGCAGCATCATCAAGAAGGTCAGTCCGTCTCTGATGCAGATATTATTGTTAAGGACATTGACCGTGATCTACTTTGTCAGAATTTCACTATTTTCCTTGCATTATACAAAGGCAGAATATTTGAAAAGGTTATGGCTCTTGGTACGCAAATTAGAAGTAGTCGTCCTTGGTAGAGGTGTTAATTAATTTTCAGTGTCAAAATAAAAGCTTTTTTTCTTTTTTTTTTTAAACAGGGTTTTTTCTCATTAAATGATACACCACGCTTGGTGACTGAACAGACCAGGATTATTGTGGAAAGTAAGCAAAGTCACTATTTCATTATGTAACCCACACACACACACACACAAAATGTGGTGTGGTTTCCAGATATACTTAAAATTAATGGTTGATTCCTGTCTCTAAATATCAGCTATCTTGAATATGTTGGACGGGATTGGCCAGGACATCAGCAGTTTCTCCAAAAAATTTCCAGTTAGGAGCAGCCTGACAAACCTCACCATCTTTGTTAACCATGCTCATGCTAAAATCGAGGATTACTACCCTGAAGTGGACAAAATCGACTTTTACAGGTAATCTACCCATTACAAAAATGATTGATTTGATTCTGATTCAAAGTTGATGCCGGAATATAAAGTAATGTTGTTTTTTTTCTCTCTGTCCTGTCTTCAGGTGGATTTGCTGCATTGCTCTCTGCTGTATGATTGTACTGATCCTGGCCTTCAACTACCTGGGTCTGTTGTGTGGCACTCTGGGATACGACAAACACGCCTCACCTACTACACGAGGCTGCATCTCCAATATGGGAGGGACGCTCCTCATGGCGTAAGTCAAGAGTGTAAATCCATTTTCACCAGGTGTCCACATCCGCCATGCAATTCCCCTTGTGGGCTGATATAAACTCAAAGACCGTATAGATGTAATAGTAACTCACTCGTAACTAGTAAGTGAGTTGACTTTTTTAAATGCTTTTCCAGCTGCCATGGGCCATATGAAAAGACTAAGGCGATCACTTTTGGGCCATGGGCCTTAAGTTTATAGACCTAAAACTTCATCATGGCCGAGCAGAGGTGTTAGTGTGGCATTTCTGTGTTATTCTAAATACGTCAAAATATGTTCAAAATAAATGTGAGTCAAATTGTACCCATTGTTGCTTAGAAAGTCACTCTTTTTATGTTTTTTGTATATTTTCCACAGTGGTGTTGGTTTCAGCTTCATCTTCTCATGGTTGCTGATGGGAGTGGTGACAGTCATTTTCCTCACAGGAGGGAACATTGAGAAACTTGTCTGTGAGCCTTTTCACACCAAAGAAATCTTTAAAGTAAGTAAGAACTGTGAGATGTCGTGCTGTGGAATATTTTCAGCCATTACTCTATTTAACCATGCACTAGGGTGTGAATACAGAGAAATCACAAAACAGACTGAAAGGAAGTATGGAAGTTGTTGCTATGGTGGAGGATTATTTGAAAAAGGTCTAGCACAAGCGTCTCATCAGCCCAATTGATATGATTTACACATAGATGACTAGAGAAAACTTTGCTACTGGGTGAATTTGAGGGTACAATAATAAATTGAAGGATCATCATCGTATTTTGTATTTCGATGAAGAGTGTTTTAAAGTGTTCACCATCTAACTTCTTCATTCATAATGTGTTTTATGATATTAATATTAACATCTTCAGGTTGTGGACAGTCCATATATGGTAAAACCAGAGTGGAAGAACTTCATCCCTGGACTTATCTACAGTGACTCTGATCTTGATCTGACAGCAGAGAGTCTGTACAGGTAAAGAAAATTAACCCTCATTTATATAAATGACTTTTTTTTCCCCATCCCATGAAGTCAACAGCTTTAAAACAACAGTAGGCAGCTGTTGACTTTCGGTGAAAACCTTCAGAAAATTAGCTACATTTAAAAAAGAAAATAAGAAAAAGAAAAAATCACAGCCGGTTCAGCCTCACTCACTAATAAAACCTTGCTTGAAGACTATGTTTCTCTTTCCAGAGTTAACAGTATTTTTAACTAAAGTACAGTAGTTACATTTAGTGTGCATCTTGTGTAATTCCATTTAATTTCACTTGATGGCAGCAGATATTTTCCCTGGGATTTAGCTTTTATTTCTTTTCTATTAATTCCTTGTGTTTGTCATTGTTTTCCTCAGCACATGTAAAGAGAATAAGGGCATCTACCAGGCCCTGCGTATGGACAAAGTCTTTAATGTCTCCACTTACCTAAACACCACAAAGGTCAGTCAACATAAAGACACACTGTCTACTTTATCTACTGATTAAAGGGATAAATGGAATAAAGGAATAAATGATTGTGTTCTAACTTGACGCTCCTGAACAATGTATCAAGTCAAAAGTAGATAAAAGTAATTATATTAAATATTGGAATTTAAGGCATGCTAATTTTATACAATTTCTAGAGATGTTATGGCTACAATTAGCTTATATGTTGTATAGTAATGGATATATAGATATTTATAAATACATGTATAGACATGGATCTGTCATTCACTATCATTTTAAACTGCAGTCATGCAATAAATTTTCCATTGGAAAAAAAAAATCGATTGTAGTGGAAAGACAGTGTGCAGCATAATTGTCTTCCACTGTGAACTGACAACACTGCCTGTTTCCAGCCTGGTTCGAACTTGTACACAACTGTGAGTTTAAACATCGTCTCTTGGCTGCAGAATCTCATTAACACGACTTGGTGGAGTCTGGTGACAGAACCTCACGCACACAGTGAACTCTTCCATCATTTCACTGATGCAAGTTTTCTCTCTGACCTGGAGCCAGCCTCAGAGACATTCTCTGAGACACTCAGAACTTCTCTGCCTGTTGGCACAGCTCGGGGTCTTGGCTCATTTTCCCCAGCAGCTGATATGAGGCAGTGCTGCGTCTGTTTCTGCACATTGGTCATTTGTCCTCATTTCAAGTCTGCACATGTCCAAAAACATGGCACATCATCTGTGGTTCAGGAGCAAAGAGAAGCCAAGAAAATGAATAGTTATTTTACTGTTAGATCAGGATCTATAAAGTAATCTTGGTATCAATTAAAAAGAGATAAAGTTAAAGTTTCCAAACTGTGGGCTAAGGGTCATAACTTGTACTGGAATTGTTGTCGACGTCGGGCCGGGGCTGTATTTCTCAAACCTGCTTAAAACAACGTCCAAAATGTTGCATCCCCTGTCCTTTATTCATGTGCCTTCCTGTTCATATCTGTCTTTGCAGTTCACAAAGGATGTGGTGAGTCATCTGGACAACATCAGCATCAACCTGATAGGAATCATCCTGTTAGAACCAGAGGGGAAGCAGAACCTGCTGGATTTCTCTGAGGCAGGACTGGCAGAGATTAACTACGCTGACTATCTGGAAGAGGTCACAAAAACACACACACACACACAAATTTGCAAAGATGGATTAGACATGAACAGATGCATAACATTTGTACCTCAGACTCTAACAAAATATATTTATATTTAATATAATTTAGAATTTATCAAGAAAATAAAAAAACAAGAAAAAAATCTTGCTTACCGATTCATATTTTTAGTATTTTCTTTTTTAAAAAGTCTAAGCCTGCAAATAGTTTGCAAAAAATATAGTAATAGGTAATGATCACCTATTTAAGATGTGATTAAACATGTGATAAATATATTTCTAAAAGTTTAAATTACCATTTTCTTACTGACCAAAACCAAATTTATTTAAAATAAATCAAAATATCAGCAGTACATCAGCCTTAAATGTAAAAAAGTAAATAATATATTTTTATATTATTTTTATTATTTTGAAATGTATCTATGTACAGTATATTATGAATGACATTTCCCAGTATAACTGCAAAAGCAGAAGAAAACATAAAAATAAAGTTAGCCAAAGACTGTCGACAATTTATGTACATTTCGCTGTTCAGTCCAGTTAGTAATATTGCTTTTCTGAGTTGAATCCATACATAAAATCATATAGCTTTACGAAAGTGGTACTTTAACAGTAGTCAGTGGCCAAGAGTCTACACTTTAACACGATGTGACAGTGGCAGCAGACTGTACATCACACTCTGGTGCAGAATAACAGGAGCTCTATAATCCTGCAGTGATACTGACAAGGTGAAAAGTGTGTAGACAAGCTGGGACTTGGCCTTTGCTCATTTCCCAGCACCACCTGCCAGGTCCACTTGGAATTGTCTTCAGAGGGGGAGAAAGAATAAGGAAAAGATTCCAGTTCAACACCTGTCCAAATGTCTCACTTACTGAGCCTCTGAGCTCTGAAAACCGACTTCATCCTGTCTCAAGTCTTTTTGCATTTAATTCTTAATTTTTTATTCATTTTTCAAAAGTATGTTTTTCCTTCGTAGGTGAATAAAGGAGTAACAGTTGTCGACCTGCGCTCCTTTGCTGCAGAGCTGGAGGCCCAGACAGACCTCATGGTAAGAACACACACCTCAGTTTCATTCATTGGTTTCTGTCGGAGCTCACGGGGACACCTGCTGATCCTACCAAGTTCCTTCACCGGAATGCTACGGCTTCAGGTGGTTGGAGCAACAAAGCAGGTTAGATCACCCCCAAAAGGCACACGCTGAAGCATGCTGAAGTTAGAAGAATCCTTAAATAGCAACGACTCATTAGTATTTATTGGACTCTTCAGATTTTAAAATGAATTCTACATTTAAAATATACCTCTACTGTCTTTGTACTGGATATGATTTGTTATTATTTTTATGTGACAAAAGTACTTAATATAAAAATAATTGATTTATGTAACAACATCTTTAAATTTCTTAATGTCTATGCTTTCATTTCATTCATTAATTTATCCATATACACTTATTCGTTACCAGGTTGCAGGGGCAACACTCCCCTCCACCTTATGTCTATTAAAATAATAATGA
>JAFBJS010004011.1:0-11665 GCA_016785265.1 Paraplagusia blochii | reverse complement strand
AATTTATCCTTATACACTTATTCGTTACCAGGTTGCAGGGGCAACACTCCCCTCCACCTTATGTCTATTAAAATAATAATAATAATTATTCTGAAAGTTCTGGTAGATCATAAGCAATTAATACATGAAACATATATATATATATATATATATATATATTTCTATACGATAACGTAGCGATAATATACTGCAAGAATGAAATGTTATTGGGCATGGGATGTACTTGCATTTACTCTACTATGCAATTTATATAAAATGTAGTTTTGGTTTATATTTTGTAAATGTAGGTTATTAGAGCAGAATTATTGAAAATATTTGGAATGTAATGTCACTGTTATGATGATACCTCACGAGTTGCAATGTGGATTTTCGAGTGAAGACATTCATATTTTGACAAGTGAAGCAAAGGGATTTTGTTCTATACGTATAGATTATTGGAGGTTACTATTATAAAATCTTATTGAAGATGTCCTAAATGCCACATTTTGTGTCTTTGCTCTGTATCCTTCAGCCCCGAGGTTCTCTCCAGATGGCTCTGACAGGTTACAGCAGCAGTCTCAGACAGATCCACAGTCAGCAGGTCATCCCCATGGAGCAGGCAATGGTAACTAACCAGTGTTTCACTTTTTTTTTTTTTTTTCATCTCTTTTCATACTTCACCATCAACATAGTCAATATGTTTGAATATTTTGCCAAAACACAGTTAAATTTATTTTATTGGTAATAAAATTGATGAAAGTATGTGTCACAAGCAAAACTTGTTTAAAAATATTTTTTTCGTTTTGTTATTTCTTTGTCTTTCAATTCCAAGAAATATGTTAGAGCCAGGGTAAGAGGATGTGTGTGTCTTTCACCTCATCTGTGTATTTGCATGATTCTGACTATTTAGCCCTCTTTGTGTCTTTCTTGTTTTGTACATAACCACTGTCCTTGCAATGGATCTAGGTCTTTTTCAAAGATATGAGTATGATGAAAAGTTGGCACAATCCATGATATACAGAAGCATGTACATGTACTCCCAATGGCAGCTATGTTTATATAGTTTCATGCATTTATAATCTGGTTTATGTCCTTCAGACCATAAGAAATAATTATTAGTAAATAAACAATATGTATAAATAACATATTTATATGTGTATTTCATTCACTCCTGCATGTCAGAGACTTAAAACATACTCCTGTGTCTTTATGTTTTTTGTCTTTGTTCTTCTCTAGTGTTAAAATCTTCTCATCATTTCTGCAAGTAAATTTTTTAATTTATTTCTTTTTTCAGAGTGCATTAAACCAAAGTATGAGGTTTTTGGAGAGAACAGCCTCTGATCTGCCTGTAAGATCTCTTCTTCACTCTGTTTTAACGAAAAGGATTAAAGTTAACCACGGGTTTAATGTGAAATAAATCTCTGTCCTTCTGTCCCTGCAGAACAAACTTGTGGCTGTTCTGGATGCAGTAGATGCAGCGCAGTATCTCATCTCTGTGAATTCCACACATTTATGTAATCAGGTAATGGTTATTATTGCTATATAACTTTAAAAAAAAAAAACATGCACAGTAAAACTTATAATGTTATCACAATCACTTGTCAGGAAAAGAACAAATTCTCTGCCACCATCGTGGGTTACTTCACTCAGTACATCGACTGGATCAAAGAATCTGTGAGCATTCTTAACGTTAGATTTTTTTTATTGCCAGTTTTTTTTTTGTTTGTTTGCTTTGAATTTGTGTAAGTCAATATTGGGGGGCTTGCTTAAATGTTGTAATTGTAAATGTACCTAAAGTTTAACAATGTTAATGTTCTCCTCTTTGGATATTTTCCCATACACATCATTTACTGTGCTGTACTTTTTTTTTTTTTCAGATTATTATGGAGGTTGCACCATGCAAACCACTGAGCAACATAGTGGACACTGCAGAAATCATGACTTGCAGTTTCCTGGTGGACTCAATGGTAATGATTTATTACAAAAAATATCTAGAGCATAGTTTGAGATATTGTATATATAAATATATATATATTATGATCTCTCAGTGCCTCACATAGTAAATTTGTATTATTTATTTTATTAGAGGACTAATAATTTTCATTTTGTTTATTATTCCAGCTGATAGCAGGGCAATAATAACTAGCTTCGAAGAAGCAATATGAACAGTTTAAGAAGCAAATCTACTTTTGTTCAAAGAAACCTCCCAATGTCAATGATCAAATGTTCTTAAAGTCTGTCAGCAGTTTGTATCTGGACAGACTACAATATATATATTTTTTTATTTATTTGGTACAGAATGCCTTTTGGATGGGTCTGGGCTGCAGCACACTCTTCCTTCTGCCGAGCATCGTCCTGGCAGTGAAACTGGCCAAATATTATCGCAGGATGGACACAGAGGATGTTTACGACGAGTGAGTAGCAGACAATGTTGTCGGGATTAATTCATGCCACAGCTTATTTAGGACAACAGGCCACAATGACATAGCATGATGTGTTCATGTATGCAGAACATGTAACCATGATCTGGTTGTAAGACGCTTCCCTTTAATGATTTTGTAATAGCATTGTAAAAAGAATGTAGTAGAATCAGATCTTATACTTCATACAAGTTTTAGTTAGTTAGATTTAACATTGCACCTGGAGTAAGATTATACTGGGCCCCTAGAAAATTCTAAAATGTTTGAGCAATTGTGACTTTAACTATCATTTGCGTAATTAAAAATAAGACCAAGCTACTTGAAAATAAATAGTGATAATTAAAATCTTGTACCTTTAAATCAGATATTGCCCAGAGAACTGTTGTTGTTAAGCAATGTGGCTACAACCTTTGGTCAAAGTGATAAAACATACATTATCAAAGACAAGGAAAAAACATTTGGACCCTTGTAGATCAATAACTCTTCTATCTGCTTGTGTTCTTAATTCATTTCTGTTTTTTTCCAACCTTTTCTCTTTCCTCTTTTTAGTTCCTCTGTTTCTGGAACTTGGCATTTTACTTTGTGATAACCATTTCTACTAGTTCCATCGTTCACATCCTTTGTTTTTATCGCTTCCATTGTTTTCTGCTTTATTTCTTATTTGTCATGCACTTTGCACTTTATTAAAGAAAAGACAAAACAGAAAACAGTGCAATGCATTTGTACAATCTTAATCATCTTTGGCCTGGACTCTGTCTGCACTCATTGTTTCCAATTAACAGTGGCTTCTGATCATTGTCTGCTGGTTTACAGGGGAACTTTCTGGTGCCATCCCAGTAACTTGATTGTTATCTTGTTGTTTTGTGTATCTCTGTAGCACTGAGACAATTCCCATGAAAACGTAAGACAATTTTCCCACCTGCCTCTCCTTCTGCACCTCAGTGAGCTGCTCATCCTGAATCCTGTACATATTCCACAATCTTTGACTAAAGTCTTGGTGCTGGTTTAACTCTTTGAGCTTCTATGGGTGGATGACGTGGCTTCTCGTTTGTGTGCTACCTTTGATAAAAGTGCCCCTTAATTACTGTACAGGAAGGGCTCGTGCAATCATTAACTCAAAACGTATAAGTCCAGATGTTTTTGTATGCACTAGTGTACATATGGTAGTGTGGTTTATACTGTATCTCTGCTAAAATTCTTGCCAAACTTCATTACTCACATTTTAGTATTCCTGTCACCATACCATGTTTCCATTTCACTGTTTTCATCCATTTTTTTTTGTATACAATATTTTATTTTCAGTATGGAAATTGGTAATAATGGTTATCATAGGGAGCATTCACAAGGTATCCCAAACCCAATGATGCCCAGGTAATTAAAAAAAATATTTTCAATCTGTTTACTGCATGTGATGGAGTAGAGAAATCCCAGCTAGTATGTCACATACATAGATGTTTATGGTTTGCATAGTACAAACCATAAACACAGTTTGGACATATGTTTACCACCCAGGTGGCAAAGAATTTAACTACAGTATGTGACTAGAATATGCATCCTATGTGCTTGCTGGAATTTCTGTGAATGAAAAAATATTCTTTGCAAATCATGTGTAGGGATCTGATAAGCACAACATGGACACTAAGAAGCAATTGTGGCAAATTGGGGAAAAAAATGTTTAATCTAAAGAATCTCCTGGTTACTGTTGAATAATCAAGAAAATTGTGATTAATCAACAATTTCCGGGTAAAGAACATGCTGCCACAATGTCTGTTAGTGTACGCAAACAATACCAGTGTGTGCATTAATGAGAAAGTGGAAAAGATACACCAAACTTATTGCATGTTCTCTGCATGTCCTGTGCACAGTCTGGAATAGTTGTGGGAATATTAAGAAACAACTCCTGTCTCCTGTCGTCTGTACTTTAGTGTCAACCAAAGTCCGATGAACGTGCACCTGATCATTTTGTTCAGAGAGAGGCAAGCATGTCGAGCTTTGGTGTGATGCTGAGGCGCCTGTTGTTTTGATTTTCAGCCTTAATTCAACACACATCTAACTGCATGTTATGTTGTTTTATTTTGCATTTAGGAAGGCTGTGCATTCGACCGATCGAGCTGCTGTAACTAAGACCACGGAGAGAGAGAGCAAAACAGCCAAGCCAAGTGTAGTCACAGAGACTAATAGTTAATAGTTTAGCAGTCTAATTCAGTGGTCCCCAACCACTGGGCCGGGGACCATAATTGGTGCCGAGCCACAGGGAAATAATGTTTCCTTTTGGCCCCATCTGGCTATTACAGTACTTACACTTCCATACCCAGATATCAACAAAAGAACTTAACAATAATCCATCATCAATGATGCAACTATATTTGGTTAGGAAATATTTTCTCAGTGAAGACAACAATAAACTCAAAATGACGGAGAGTCATTATTCTAACCATTTAAACCAGTCTGATAGCAGAAAGTTATAGGCAGGTTGCACTTGGGAAACCCTTGTTGTGTGCATACACAGTTAAATCGTATAGGAAGATTTTATAGGTAGGAAAATATTTCAGAACATTGGAAATTTACTTTAATTAGGGGGTATTGATCTGCCACGACGTAAGGACGGGCCATAAAAATAGTACAAGAAATGTAACCAGTCTGTGGAGCAATAAAGGTTGGGGATCACTGTTCTAATTGGTCCCTCAATTCCAATTTCCCTACATTGTACACTGACAATATTTGACTATTTCATTCTCTGGAAAACTTTTGTATAGAAGTTTAATAGAATTTTACGAACCATCTAATTTGCCCACTCTTGAGGAAACACAGAGCACTAGTTGTTTGGTACAACCATACTGAACAAAGAGTGCTAATTTATTAAAAATAATGAATATTTGGTCATTTAACTTAACTCTTCCTGTTCAGGTCAACGGTTTACTATGTTATTACCAGATATCCTTGGTGCTGCTGTTCTGCTCTGCCTCTTTATCTTCTGCTTCATCTTTGTGTGACAGGAACCAATTTTTTTAGATGTTTTTGGTTTATATCACAGTCTTATGTGCTAATGTGTTTTTAACTGTGTTTTTTGCCAATAGCATTCCCTCCTTTGACACAATGAACAGGTTCCCCAGGGCCTCGGCTCCTCCGAGGCACATCGACTGGTGATGGAGTTGTGGCTATCTTAAGGTATTTGTCCTGTAAATGTAACTCAATCTGACCCTCTGTCTCTAATGACGTTTGTTTTTTTCCTTGTCTTTTTGACATTTTTTCTTTACATAGCTGTCCCTGCTGCTGATCTCAGACTTGTTTGGTCTCACTTTCCTCATTTTCTGACCTCATATTTTATATTCTCTTATTCAACACCTCTGACTCAACTCTCTCTGAAACCTTTTTTCAGCTTGTTTTAGTCCTTTTCTGCTCACAGTGCAGGAAACCCAACATGGTGAGAATTACTAATGAACCATAAATGTCATATTGATATGTATGTCTGACTGGCCCTTACCGGGGAGTCAGCACATTGTAGGCAAAAAGGCTTGTGCAATTTCAGTTTTTTGATGCTTCGTTCTAAAAATATTTTTAGTTTTGATGTTGCTGTGGATGGAATTTTCTGCCTTTTCCTCTTATTTCCTTTTCATTATAAGTGTGTGCGTCATGTCAATCATGTTGGTTTTAGTTTATAATATCTAGGGATGAGCAAAGAAATATGTTTAAGCGTTTTATCCACTTGCGAAATCAGACTCATATCGCAAAATCAGATATTAGCAAAAATTAGTAGTCCTAATTTTGTAAAAAATATAATACCCAAAGATTTAGGTTGCAGTGGTGGATACCTTATAGTTACTTTAAGCCTCAGCTTGTATAAGTAACTGTTGTTACTTACTGGGAATAAAGCACCAAGTAAAGGTGCAAATGAACAACTGCTGTAAACACATACTTCTCTGTTGCAGATTTTTCTGACTTATGCAACTGTAATCTATCTTAAATGAAAGGAAAAGAATTGAACTGTATACTGTATATATTTTTTTAAATTCCCTGAGAGTCAGATGAAAGTATCACCGACTTCACTCCCTTGTCTTTTATCTAAGCTGCATTGATTCCATGGCTCTTTCAAAAGAAAAAAAAAAAAAATATATATATATATATATATTTATGGTCTTTTATGCATTAAATTATTTATGAGACCTGTGTAAGGTAAACCTTGTTAATACATCTCTCTTTTTTTTTAGTGCCGTCCAAATCTGGAAGTGATTTTGTAAGTATGCCTTTTTCTTTTTACTTTTATAAAACTTTAAACGTGGCTGAATGCAAGCCAAATGGATTTTTAATGAGTTGCTTGGAATATTTGTTGTTCTAAGTCACACTGAGTTAAAGCAGTATATATTTGCAATACTGTATTCTGAGAAAATGCCTTTCCATGATATTTTTGCTAAAACAAATCCCAAACACTAGTGGTTGTGGCTTGTTATTAAAAAAAAAAAAAAAACGTTACTGTTTTGTAATTACCTATTTAATATTGATGTTCAATTAGTGTTTTTTTTTTTTTTTTGTACACCAGGCCTGTGTTTCACAACCCTAAGGACCTGAAGACTCACAGTGAGAATTGGAATTGGACTTATTTTTGCAGTTTTTTTTTTTTTTTTTTTTAACAACCAGGCTGATCACTACCTACAACAAAAACTCAGAGGACCTGCTGTTCTGTTTCCTCTGTATCTGTCAACAAGAAACTCTTTCTGTGCAGGACACGTGAGCACACTGAACCAGACACTACCTGCACTTTTTTTAAAAAAACACAGAGCTGCTCCGTCTGCGTTTACAGGGGTTCAGATACTAGAAGAGTGAACGCCACAAAAAAAAAAACCCTGTTGCCTGTTCATTTTAATGTATATATTTGTTTGCATTCAAAAAAGACTGTGGCTGAGAGGAAATGAAAGCAAATGTTGTGGAAACAAATTATATAAAAAGTAAACTTTCTTTTTTTTTTTTTACTCTTGGACTGATGCGTCGCTTACATCAGAAACTGCAGAAACAAATGTACACAAAGTAGAGATGGTGTAAATGACTATTGAAAATGTTTAAAAAATAAATCAAACCCTCAAACCCATGTCAGCATTGTGTGAATGCAGAAGAAAAATGGGGATTATTTAGATTTAAGATACTATTAAAAAACATGTTGAAAAACATTCAAAAGTTTTTTATTTTAATGTTTTTTTTTTATGCCAGCCTTTACCAGAGGGGTATTTTCTTAGGTGTGTAGCATCATTCTACATTTGACCTGCGGATGTCACTGTTGCCTCAGTTCACCAACATTTCAATTTCAAACTGTTTCATGCTTTAAGCAATAACTAAAAAGGAACAACACTGACACACTGTTGCAGCAGATGGTAAAGTAAACGTTTTTTTAAAGGCCCAAATGTATTAAATGTCATCATGTCACCGTCACCAGAACCGTTCTGGAAAAACAGCTCAATCTGCCACAACAGATTAATGGTGAGATGTAAAATCATCATCAGTCTGAGAAAAAACATCCACAACTCTGGTCACATCAGCTTTGTTTTGTAACAGGAGAGACAAGTTCATGGACTGCAGATGGAAAAATTTCTATGAGATTGATATAATTAGATCATGGTTAAAACTAGGCATCAATTGTATGAATATGGTTTCTGTTGTTGTTTTAGGGACTAGAGCAGTGGTTCTTAACCTTGTTGGAGCTACCAAATCCCACCAGTTCCATATGTGCATTCACCGAACCCTACTTTAGTAGGGTGAGTTGGTGTGTCTTGACCTCCACGGTGCCTTGACCTCTGCACCAGAGGCTCCACCGAAACCCTGAGACCAACTCACCGAACCCTTAGGGTTTGAACGAACACAGGTTAAGACCCACTGGACTAGAGGTTATAACTGGGAGCAGAACCAAAGTTCTTATGAAGCAAAAATGACCAAAAACCATATAGAACTTGGTCAAACCTGCAGAAAAATAGTGTTCTTATGGTGCAAAGCCAATAAAATCCTGAAAATAAGCGGTAATCATTCATGTTTAATTATTAAAAATAACCAAAGCTACATAAATAAATACATTATTTACAGAAAAGTAAATAGGGAAAAAATAGAATATAGAAAATATAGTAATTAAACATATAGAATACTTAAGTTAGCCGGCCAACTGTTTTAAAAGTGAGCCAAAAATTGGGAGTGTGTGTGTGTGTGTGTGTGTGTGTGTGTGTGTGTGTGTGTGTGTGTGTGTGTGTGTGTGTGTGTGTGTGTGTGTGTGTGTGTGTGTGTGTGTGAAGAATTACGAACATGTCTGTCTCTGCTTGTACAGTATGTGTGTGGAGGGTTGGGTTGTGTGTCAGGAGTCTGGTCCTAATACTACAGCAGTTAGAGCAGAATGTAGAGCAGACTGACTGTGACTCCCAGCAGAACAAAGCAGAATTTACTCCACTTCAGGTGAGTCCTTACATATATTATATTTTCTTTATCGTCTTCTTTTTTTCAGCTTGTACCTTTTTCAGGGATTTTACTGTGAAACAACATTTTTCATCTCCCCCTGTTCTCTGTATCTTCTACTCTGACTCCAACTACCTCTGTACCTCTGTCCTGCCTCACTGCATCCATCAAAATCTTTGTCTCCTAACTAGTAGCGGTCTCTATGATCATTGTTCCACCGATGTATCCACTGTCCCTCCTGTGAACATGTCCAAACCATCTCAATCTGGCTTCTCTAGCTTCTTTTCCAAACCTTTCTGTCTCTGTTGTCCCTTTAATGACCTCATTCCGGACAATGTCCATCCTAAACAGAGAATGCCAACAATATTATACAGTACTATATTATATTGTTGATGTCTCTAACTGTGCTGCTAATTATTTGATGGACTGTTTTGTTATTATTACATAAAACCGTAGTTGTTCTAGTCTTATTGTTGAGATATTTAGTTTGTGTTACATCTCAAGTTGTCAATATCTCATTCTCAGTCAGAAAATATCAGTGGTCCAAGAATTAAACCCTGAGGAACACCCAAGACAAAGAGTGCGCTAGGAGAAAAAACATTTAATTTTTTTCTTCCATGGCTACCTCCATCAGCACCACCATCCTCCTGCTTCTTGCCTGTGTTTCCTATGACCTGGTGTTGGTCTACTGCCATAAGGCCAATGGTCAAAGTGGACAAATCCGCTATCCTAAATCCACCCCTGCACATCAATTTAAGGGCAAAGTTGTGACCAGAGACAGATCAGAGTGCACCTGGGCTGTTACAGGCCAGGACCAACTCATCCTCAGTGTGACATGTCAAAAGGGACGTCGTCGAGGTTTGAGCTGTGAATACATAGGAAAACCGTTTCTGTGTGTGGAGTATGCTGCTAACGTACGACTCTACTGGAAACAGATTTCCAGAGCTCTGAAAAAACACAGGGGTCTGTGTGAAGACCGTGGAGCTCTGGTCAAAGCTGGGATGTGCAGAGGAGCAGAAAAAGATGCTCACTTCAGATTGAACGATCCAGAGGCGACCACATCTGCTCCACCTGCGGCTACGACTGCCAGATCATGTCAGCCCATCAATAGGAAGCTGGCAGAAGAGTACTGCAATGAATCCTGGTCTAGTTTCTGCTTGTTTTTCTTCACCATGGTGCATGATGATTGTTAGTAGAATGTGCTTTAGATCCGGAGTTATCTCCTTATCCTATTATCAGCTGTGTATACCATTTATGTTTATATATTTCTTAAGGAACCCAACTTGGGTCCAGAGGGTTCAAGGTTCAAATCCACCAGGTTACCACTGAAGTCCACTGAGCATAGCACAGTCCACACTCACTGGTCCGTGGAAGCTCAAAGCTGCCCACTGTTCACTATGGTGATGGATTAATACTAGGTGTGTACCGCAATGACAAAAGGTTTACTTTCCATCTTAATATTAAGTTATTTTGGCCCTCTTCAGAGTCTTTTATCTGTCATGTGGAATATTTTCGACTAGGATTTTGGATATTCAGTTATGTTGCCATTTCTTGTTTATACCTATTATCTATCAAATCATCTCTGCGCTCCTTACTGTTAAAAGAATTTCCAGGAAAGGCGGACGCCAAGCATGACTGAGTCGTTTAACCAGAGGGAATGTGACATTTAGAAGCATTAGTCTGCATACTTTGGCTGTAAGCCTTTCAAAACCACATTCCCTGTGCCAATTTTCAAAATCTTCAACTTGTTCAACTTCACATGTTCAACTTGGAAAATCGGGGCTAAGAAACTGGAGGGATTTTTATTTAGGGCTTTTATTCTGTCAGTAGTGGAGGTTAGGATCATTTCAGTTCAGTGAGACTGTATTTAGTCCAGACTAAGTTTGGTTTTAATTGAAAAATAGAGGTAAAAAAAAAACTAACATTGCAAAACATTTTGGTGGCACATGTTCAGAAACCAGAAAAGAGAAAATAAATTTAAGTTTAAGTTAAATTTTGCATATTTTTTAAAGAAGATTTTTGCAGAATTAATGTCTTGATCTTGATCTCAGAATGATGTCTAAAATTTTAGAGACAGCAATGTTTTGACAGTTATTTGTAAGAGAAAGACAAAGACAACATTTCCATTATGGAAAAAAAAACCCTGGACAACTCTCCTGTTTCTTCTGACTTTCTGCACATCTGCACTCTGTCTCCTGCTGCACAGCTAATGCATTCCCTTCAGTGGCTGAAACCCATCACCATCACAAACTCAGCAGGTTGTGTTCTAGTTCCATGTAGGGAAAGAGAATGAAGCCCCGCCTCGAAAAAAAAAAAAAAGTAGCTTTAAAAGCAGTAACAAAGAAAAATGCAGCAACAGAATTAATCTATAGGTTTTGTCCAGGAAGTAGATTCCTGAGACTGAAGACAGCTGTTTCCGAAGACAGATCAAAGACTGAAAAAAAAAAAGTAGCTTTAAAAGCAGTAACAAAGAAAAATGCAGCAACAGAATTAATCTATAGGTTTTGTCCAGGAAGTAGATTCCTGAGACTGAAGACAGCTGTTTCCGAAGACAGATCAAAGACTGGGTTACACAAAGCTCTATTTAAACTTTGGAAAATGTTGCTTGTAAAGTTCTCCTTAAACACCACAGAAACACCTGCTTGCGAAGATTTTTTTTTTTTTTTTCTCACTTTTTATTTCCGTCTAACGGAAGTACATCAGTTTTTATACTTGCAGTCAAATCACAAATAAATCTTTCAGGGCAATTTGTCCTACACCTATTTACACATATATATATAGAGTCCACATAGACAAAACTGTTTTGAGTTCCACCTGAATGCCAATACATTCAGTATGAA
>JAFBJS010004009.1:5074-20741 GCA_016785265.1 Paraplagusia blochii | reverse complement strand
TTCCATCTACATATTTATCTATACGTTTACTTTAAACAACAGGACATCTAGTCTCCACCCTTGTCATATTTCAATGCATCCATAATGGGCAGATGCTGTTCTCTTGCAATGAGCGGCTATTGCACAATAATGTGCACTATGTTCAGCAATCCTAAACACTATGTAGTAAAAAATCCCATTGTTTTTTTTTTTTTTTTTTTTTTTTTTTTTTTTAGTGAGAGAGACAGAATACTTTCTACAAACAGTGAATATTGATATATTGGATTGATTGCTGTGTAATACTGAAGAACACTAAAGCCAGTATGTCAGTATAATGTATAAATTTATTTTTTTTTATTAAAAATACAAAAATATTATTAGCTCAGGTTTGTCAAACTCAAATTCACATTGGAACAATAATAAAAACTGGGATGGATACATGGACAAAAATATTGTTTGAAAATGTTTACGTCATTGTTCATGTTTTTCATTTTGCCCGGATTTGTAATATAGATTTATTATTAGTATTATTTTTTTTTATTATTTCTTTTACAGAGTAACATACTTTATTTTTGCCTTAACTTTGAAACTGGAACAACCATTATACCACCAACAATTAAATCATAACAAAAAATAAATAAATAATAATATTTTAAAATAAACACACAATAGTAGCAAAGTAAAAACAGGAAAACCTCCAGTTATTGGTTCTATACTCTTTGGATAAGAACTTTAGAATTGTTTTACTATTTTTATTTCTATTTTATTTCTATTTTATTTTTATTTCATTTAATAAATGAAATAAAATAAACTCTTGAGTTGTTGACTATCTAAGGTTGGTATTTTTTTAAATGTTATTCTTTGCATATAGTGAAAAAGTCACCCTGTAGATTTGTGGTTAAAAAAGATAAAATAAAATAAAAAGTTGACGCTGGAATAATTTCTAATATATACCTTCCAAATTGGGTTGTCACCTTTAGAATATTTGCGTCCCTGTGAAATATAGTTTGACTAACAGTGCTCTAATCAGCTGGTCAAAGAGCAGACAGACTATGCAAGGCACTGGTGGGTGCATTTAATTATATCCACCCTTCACAACATGGGCGCAATCAGCGATTGAGATGGACAGCTGACGGAGAGGGAGAAGGATGAGAGAAGTGAGGGGCAACGACAGGAGACACTAAATCTGCCGCAGCTCTTAGTCTCCTGGGAAGCTGGGCGGATCCCGCAGACACACGTTTTTTATCACTGAGCCTCATTACTGCTGACATATACACTGAGGGACGAGAATACAAAATGTCACAACACTTCAATTGCTGCCATGTTTTGCCTTTTTCCGGGAGCGCTGTTGTATTAGAAAGACCGTCTTTTGTTCTATTTTTAAATGTCTTGTCGATCCTTTCGTGTTTTTTTTTTTTTCTTCTTTTTTTCAGGATACACAAATTTCCTGGTGTTTCAACAAGCTCCAGTGCTCAGCAGCTAATGAGTGCACATGCAGTTAATTGTCAGTGCGACCTGTGCAAAATAACAGGAGTCTCACATTGGTAGAACAGATCAGAATAAAAAAAAGTGATGCTCATGGATGTGTTTCTGTCTGCATGGGTACTGATTCTACCACCAGGGCAACAGAAATAAATATAGACAGATTTGTTTTTAGAGCTGAAGCACAACAACCAACAACAATTTTTTTTTTTTTTTTTTTTCATTTACCACCATAGTCACTTATTTAGATTTTTGAACTTAACTAACAACTTGGTCTAAAAAAAAAAAAAAAAAAAAAAAATCATGTGAGTTTTTTAATACATCTGCTCACCTTGGTGAAAAGCAGAGGTCACGGATCATAGTGTGCAGGGGTGTGGATTGCAATGACAAGGAGTTTGTTTTCAGTCCTTTTCGTTTTGTCTTAAAACATGTCATCGGCAAATAATTGGAGTCCCAGGCCACAATGTGTCCTAAAATTTGACATGAAAGACAGGTTAGGAGCAGATAGATTTAGCATTTGTGTGAAGATAAACTGCATGTTGAAGTAATGTATTAAAAGCTAAAAGTGTTACATTTTAATGGCATTGAAGAAGGTGTGGACGACATGGTTGGATCCAAATGCAGCACTAGGAGGCTTTTCTTCCGTTTTCAAGATTTAATTGTGATAAAACAACAACAAAACTTACATAAACTAAACATATATCTTGCACTTGCACTTCACAAGGTACATGTACTTCTTACTATTATATCTTGAAAGGTTTGGCTTCCTCACTTTCAACCGTCTTAACAACAAATGAAAACTCCACAGAACACAATGATCCCATGTCAAGACTGAGTGAGAGAGGAAGAGGTGTATATATACTAAGAGCACCAGGTGACACTAGTGAGACTATCGGCCACAAAGACACAGGTGACTGTGATGACACTGATTAACCTGCACCAGCAAACAGCAGGACAATAGACAGACCTCACAAAAATTATATATAATGCTATATGCTATATTTTGAGGAAATATATATTTGGGACAATCATTTCAGCAAAAAGGTATATATACTGCATAGTTTGGCTGGCTGGATTATAATGCCAAACAGGCCACATCTGGCCCTCAAACCATAGTTTGCCCAGGTCTGATTTAGAATGTTTAGTGAGATTTTTTTTTTTACACAATTAAGGTGTGCAAATACACATATAAAAATGCCGACATATTAAAAAGTTAATGAAAAATGTGGCAGTTGTGGCCTAGTGGTTAAGGAAGCAGACTTGGGTCCGCAAGGTCCCCGGTTCGAATCCACCAGCTGCCAGGTTACTGAGGTGCTCTGAGCATAGCACCGTCCCAACCCACATCACTTCTTGTGGGTTCACCACCCACAGGAAGGCTCACAATATGGTGCAATGTGATTTGGGTGGCGTCAACTGCCCCTGTCGTCACCCTTGCGACCCGGCAACGGACAAGCAGAAGAAGATGAATGAAAAATGTGCATATTTCTGTGTTCTGTTTAATTAGGCTTGATCAGATATGTTGCTATTAGGTGTTGAAGTGTTAACCAGGCCGGGACATCAAGATGGGCGTGTAGCCTAAAAAGATTAGGAACTCGTATCATGTCCTCAGCAACAATAACAATCCATGTTAATATCCAGGTTGTTTTGCTGTCTCTGCATCAAGACTGTTGTAAAGCTCAGTGTTTATTCCATATACTCATAGGATAAAAGTCCAAGAGTCAAGCACTTACCCAAGAGTTGTCACTTGTGGTATCTGTGGTCTGACATTGGTGGGGAAAAAAAAAAAAATCACATCCTCTCGGATAATGGTTTTCCAATTGTGTTGCTGAATTGACTGTGGGTTCTGCCTGAGTGAAAGGTTCTGTTGTTCCTCCACCGTCACCCACCGTATATCCGCTCCCTCTCAATCCATCTTGCTTCTTTTCATTCTCTTTCCATCTCTTCACCTTTGATTCCTGTCGTTGTTGTCTCTGTCCAACAGCGCAGAAAAGAGGAAATGACACGCTAACGAATGGTCCACGGAAAAAGAGCTGCAGAAAAGGCTCTTTTTTTTTTTTTTTTGCCAGTCTCACTCCTCCAAGCCTGTAATAACCACTTTTGTGTGTGCTCTCTGTTTGCAGGAGAAGGAGGAAGCAGACAGGAACATCGATCAATGTGAGTACACTTACTGTGTTCAAAACAAACAGCATTTTTCAAAATATGCCGGTTTGTGCTCTGTGACACTTGACTCCATGACGGTGTTGTACACTTTGGCTTTTTTGATCACTGGCAAATATTGTTAGATGTGAATTCAAATATAGATGATGCTTAAAACTGATCTCACAGCCTGCAGTGAGGGTGATCTGGACCAGGCTGTGAACAATACCCTCACAAAGACCACTTAGATGACTCTTCCATACTCCATTAATGATGAAAAAAAAAAATAATAAAAATAAATAAATAAATAAAAATGCCACTTTATGGACTGTTTTGTTCCTAGTAATTTGCATCTACTTTAATTTAGTGAAACAAACTATTGTTCTGTATAACGATTTACTTATCTCAGCCCAAAGGGAAAACAAAGAATGCCTCTGACACCATTTATTTTGAGCAGTGCAAAATATTTGATCTGGAAAACAATTATTCTGCTGTTAAATAGTGTCAGTCCCCTGTCAATTAGAATGACAGAAGACAGAAGAATTGTTTTGCTTTGGTGGCTGGCGCCTTCTCTGCAGTTCTGCAGTGATGGCCTGGGACAGTTGATGCCGCATAATTAGGACAAGACAGTTTCTCTACTGACGATTTTCATCGACAAACAGAATTTGAGCTGCAAAGTTAGAAACTTCACCTCTTATTTGACCAACTTCACCTCATATTTGCGTGCTTTCCATTGGAAGACGTTATACAGAGCTCTAAAAGTTGATGGATGGATGGATGGATAGATGGATGGATGGGTGGGTGGGTAGGTAGGTAGGCAGGTAGGTAGGTAGATAGATAGATAGCTAGATGTTTGATGGATAGATAGATAGATAGATAGATAGATAGATAGATAGATAGATAGATAGATAGATAGTGAAATAATGATTATCATCTATGTAAAAAATACAGTGGTGGGCCAGCAAAGCCTTCTCTGCTAGCCCAAACATACTCCGAAAAAAAACCCCAAACCCCCACTTTTTGGGAAAACCCCAATTTTCCCAAAAAGTAAGAGAAACATTTTCTAGGCATTTTCTAAGGTTTATATCTTCTTTATGGTGATAAACATGCATTGTTTTTGTAAAATCTGGTTTGTTTAGCTGCATGTCCTGGTGGCTGGACTAATTGTAGCCTTTACGACTTGCTGAACTCTGGCTGCCTTGTGTGTTTTGGCTTCACCTGGATCTCTTCTCTCATAGATCGATACACTCCTGCAGCTGTCAGTTTATATATATATATATATTTTAAAATATATATATATATATATATTTTAAAATATATATATTTTTTTCATTTTTTGTCACAAGCAGCATAAGAGTAAACAAATCCCTGCAGTCACAGTTTTTACAACTCAAAAGTAAACTTACAAAATCAGGTAGACTCAGTCAAGTCTAATTTGCTCATCTTTGAAATAGTACAAGCCGATTGAATGATGATTGGAAATGTTAAAAGCATTTTCACCAGCCTTTTGCAGTGACTGACTTTAAATGTGTGCTGGTAAATACATCTTCCCCTATCCTTGCCTAAAAAAATAAACCCACCCAAATCTCCATACCCTGGTCCCCACCCTCCCCGACTCTCCTTAAATAAAATTCAAATCTTAGAGAGATGTTCACTCCAGTGTTGTGGGCATTTCCAATAAAGAAAAACTAATTTGACCTTACTGTCCTGTCCTATCTGCCAGACATGATTAAATCCTTCAGGTAGGATGATGCGTGCACCGATTTCTTTGCTTTGAAAACAAACAATAAATACACATTCTAAAATTAGCGGGAAGCCAGCGAAGAGGTGATGCTTTCTTCAGTGAGTGGCAGTCAATCTATCTTGGATCTGATCTTGAAGTGGTTTGGATCTACCTAGATTAAAACTTTAAATATAGTTACCTATATAAACTGTATATCTTTTTCTCTACATTAACATATGACATATGTCATACTGTCTGACTCAATATCTATTAGTTTTTCCTAACATTAGTCAGGATCTACTAGCACTCCTTTGGAGATCTACTGGTAGATCCCGATCTACCTATTATTATCTATCTATTGGGCACTCTGGTTTGTATGATCTTTCCAGTCAAAGGCTTTTGAGTAGTAGCCTGACTTGATGTTTGATGGAGAGCTGGGGGTGGTGGCCAACGGAGACTTTACTCAACATTTACTTGTTATGGATTTTGGGTCATTATAAAATATTACCATTGCAGATGACATTGTGATCTGCAGTGAGAGCAGGCAACAGCTAGAAGAAAACCCAGAGAAGAGGAATTAAGGTCAGTCGTAGCAAGACCGAGTACATGTGTGTGAATGAAAAGGAGAAGAGTGGAATGATGAGGTAACAAAGAGCAGAGGTGGTGAAGGTGGAGGAGTTCAAATACTTGGGCTCAACTGTTCAGAGCAGTGGAGACTGTGGAAGAGAGGAGAAGAATAGAGTACAGGCAGGATGGAACAACTGAGACATTAGGAATAGGTAGAAGACAAGAGGCAGAGCTGGAGGTGGCAGAGTTAAAGATGCTGAGATTCTCTTTGGGGGTGACGAGGATGGACAGGATCAGGAACGAGGTGATCAAGGGGACAACACAGACAGGAAGGTTTGGAGAAAAAGCTAGAGAAGCCAGACTGAGATCGTTTGGACCTGTTCAGAGGAGGGACAGTGATTATATTGGGAGAAGAATGCTAGACATGGAGCTACCAGGTAAGAGACGAAGAGGAAGGCCAAAGAGGAGATTTAGGGATGCAGTGAGNNNCAGACTGAGATGGTTCGGACATGTTCAGAGGAGGGACAGTGATTATATTGGGAGAAGAATGCTAGACATGGAGCTACCAGGTACGAGACTAGGAGGAAGGCCAAAGAGGAGATTTATGGATGCAGTGAGGGAGGACATGGAGGTGGTTGGAGTTGAGGATGCGGAGGACAGGGTGAGATGGAAATTATTGACTCGCTGTGGCAACCCCTGAAAAATGGGATAAGCCGAAAGGAAAAGAAGATAAAATATTACCATTACCGCATGTTCAACCATATTTTAAGGTAATGGTGTCAGGCTTTGTTGAGATTCAGATTAATTTTTTGGTCTTGTAAAGACAATGATAGGGGAAACATTTTTTGTACTGCAGATTTTTTTTTTTCCCCTGGTTTGTCTTTGTCCTTTGCTTTAGCACAAGTCATCATACCTACTTTTTCCCCATCCCTATTTTTATTCTCTTTTCACTCATCTTCTCTACCTTTGTGAGAAAAAAAAAAACCTTTTATTGTGCCGTCTACACTCCTCACATTGAGGCGATGACATAAATCAAATTGGCCCAGTTTTACCTCTGGAACGCAGATGCTGTTGGTAAAAAAGTGCTCCACTGCAAACATTGCATATGAAGGTTTCTAAGTTGGCTGAGACAGAAATCCCCATTTAATTACACTTTACTGGTCGGTGATGCTGAAACCACTCCTTTTCAAAGTGTGACAGTGTGGGAATGTGCTGCGGTTTCTTTCGGGATATCTCCTTTTTCATGGAGCAATATTGCTGTCAGTGGGATGCATATAGAAAAATTGAATATAACCCATTTATCCCCCCAGCGAATTAAATTATTTTGGCCTCCAGCGCTTAATTTATGAACCTTTGCAAAAGCCTTATCAGGGTTTGTTACCATTACAAATTAAACAATGGGAAGAGCCATAGCAAGTTAAGCTGTCCTGGATCATTTAGATTGTAATTGGGTGAGAACTGGAAAGGGACAAGGTTGACAGAGAGGCTCTCTAATAGGCAGCAAATGAGGGAGGGAGGAAGTAAGGAGGAAAAGGGGAGAAAACAAAATCAGGAAACCAGAAAATATACAGTGGATTATATTTTATAATGTATATAATACATTATATGTATAATGTATATATATGCATTATAAAACAACAGCAGCAAAAAAGTATATATATATATATATATATATATTTTTTTTTTTTTTTTGCTGCTGTTGTTTAAACTTTCCTCAAAACCACAGCCCATGCATAGTAATGCCTCAATTGAACACAAATGCTGAAACAAGAATCCCATGATCTTTGACGGAAGAGAGTCAACTAAGGTGAGCAATAGACAGAAGACAGCAGCAGAGTTGGAGGTGTACTCTAGACGGAGACACTTGTCTACCTAAAGAAAAGACAAGGATAGAGGATCAGCGCAGACAGGAAGGTTTGGAGAAAAAGCTAGAGAAGCCAGATTGACATGGTTTGGATATGTTCAGAGGAGGGACAGTGGATAGATTGGTAGGAGAAGGTAGGAGACATAGAGGAGCTTGATAGATGCAGTGATAGAGGACATGGAGGTAGTTGGAGTTAGTGTTGAAGATATAGAGGACAGGGTGAGATGGAAAATGTTGACTCACTGTGGCAACCCTTGAAAAAGGGACGAGCCATAAGGAAAATAGGTAGAAAAAAGAAAGAAAGAAAATGAAAGAAAGATTAAAAAAATCAAAAATCAAAGTTGTGTTTCGAACATGCGCTTCATAATGCAACATCACTCAATTAGTTTCTTTCTTATTTCATGAATATAAAATCCGGGATACATTCTTAATCTGGACCTACGAACTAAATTCATTAAAAAAAGATTTGTCTCTGCTTGTGGATGAAGGAAACTGCCGCCCTTAAGGTGACCAGTTGATGAAGCATTAAGCATTAAGTTAAGTTTTACAAGCTGGGCATCATTATGTTGCATGCATGGAGATAAATAAACTATATAACTGTACCTGTACTTCTGAACCATGTATGTCAGTGCATTATGGGTATTATTTATTGTATAGTATAAATCACCATAAAATATGAAAAATATGGAACATCATGCAACACTGTACTAATGTAGTATTTGCATTGTGTGAAGTCACAGACGTGTCATTTATCAACATAAAAGGAATGCAGTATGAACGCCTTTTATCTTAGCCCAATGAAGAGCCAACGCCTCTGCACTTTGGCAAATGTGGAAAAACAACCCTACATAAAAAAAAAGACAACTAAAGAGAGATTTTACAAAACTTAACAACTCAAATAACATATAAATACAACAATTACACTTTAAGGAACGTGTTCACTTTGGTAGAAGAGAAGTAGTGTATTACTAATAAATTTTCATTCTCTGGGGCATTTTTTTTTTGCCTGGTAAAGATGCAGATGTTTGTTAAGACGCTGACTGGCAAGACCATCACCCTGGAGGTGGAGCCCAGCGACACAATAGAGAATGTCAAATCCAAAATCCAGGATAAGGAGGGCATTCCTCCAGACCAGCAGAGACTCATATTTGCTGGCAAACAGTTGGAAGATGGTCGCACTCTCTCTGACTACAACATCCAGAAAGAGTCCACCCTTCATCTTGTTTTACGCCTCAGAGGAGGACTGGAGGTCTTGTGGAGACCTTGAAACTAAATGACCAGTGTTTTAAGCTGAACCAAAACACTCAGGCCTGAATAGATTAAGGGCATCATCACTGTAGATCACCATTGCATCCTGGCTGGTAAGCAGCTGGAGGATGGAAAACACACTCTGATGAGTAAAAAAACATCGATAAAGAGATTGCACAACGAGCATGCCCAAAAGCTACCCTTGACCGGTTTACATATGAAGAAGTCATATAAATATATTATACCTGGACCTGGGGGTGAAAAAAAAAAATCACTGTTTCCAGATTAAACAGAATGCATCACTATAACGCCCATCGATGCTAACCCTCCCTTGCAATCTAAAAGGCTGTGAGAGATTTTACGATACTTGGTTGAAAGATGGACTTTGAATCTACATCAAGACAGAGCATTTATTGAACCAGTCCTGGGCAATTCTACTGTTGCCCTTAAAAAAAAACATTTACAAATGTGAAAAAAAGGAAAAAAGAATGTGTTACCATTCTGCCAACCAGTCAAGCAGCCTTTCTTCCAGCAAGTGGAGGTGAAAAATGTTAAGCGCAGAAATGAATTTGAGGCAGTGAAGTTCTACAGCATTCTTAGAGAACACTACTTATTCAAAGGTGAAATCAATATGTTATTCATGATAGGAAAGTGATACATCACTTCATACACCAGCTCCTGTTGAGCCATGGGTCAATGAAAATAGACTGGCACACAGAGAAAAAAACATACTATATTCTGAATGAAAATGTGTGTTAACAGCTATTTGGCTCACTGCAAAATCTCACTGTGTAAACTACTTTACAAAAGTGAAATAAGTCAATGATATAAATAAATTTTAAATTATTTATATGGGCGCCTTTTAATGTAAACCTAATTGATTATACACCTTTAATAATGGCCGCTGGGGTTTGTGTCTGCCTCACCATTTATTTTATCGGCAGGTACGTTGATTAGCATTTGATGTTCTTAATTGGATTCGATTAAATAAATTAAAATAATAAAAGAAAAAAAAATATATGGACTACTTTTGTTTCCAGTTCGTTCCAATTTCCAATTTATTGCTTTCTTCTTCTGATGAAAAAAAAAAAAATGGTGAAAACTTCTTTAAACTAAAGAACCATTTTTTTAACTACTAGAATGCCCCCTAGTGGTCATTTTGATCATTCAATTATAAACGCAAAAATCTCTCATGATACAGAATCAGGTAGACGCAAGTTGTCTCCTTGGATCTGAAATCATCGCATCCAACTCAGATGGCCAATTATGATGGAGATCCAAGGCCTGTGCAGCAGCCAAATTTATACTTTTATTCTGCCATTTGTTCAGTAGCAAACACAAAGACACTCCCTTACCCCTAAAGAGACCCAATCTCTCAATAGAGCAATGTCCCTATAGCAACCAAACTGTAATATTTGCTTCACATGGTCATTTTGACCGCAGGAAGGCTAAAGAGGTAGATTAGATTGCATCTTCTTCATATTTAATTTATATCAAATATATATGTAAATAAAATATAGACATACAGTATAAATATATACATTTTAGGAAACCTTTGGAAGGGGCAGGGTTGTAGTGTAAATAATTTCCAAAATGGTCAATATTAGTGAGGTTCCCTTTGACACGGGGGCTTCGAACCAGGCCCCAAAAATTGTGGCGTGGGGCACTGCTGCGCAACTTGCTTTCAATAACATGACTGATTCCGGGTTTGGTATATGGTGGAGCTTTGAAATACTGCTATTTTAAAGCATCTTCAATAGCTTTTAAATCTACAATACATTATTTTATGGGGATACTCACCACGGTGTGATGTCATACTTGTGTCATCAAAACATCAAAGGTATAGCATGTGTTGTGCTTTGATCTTGACAAGGCAACACCAGTGAAGAACAAACTGAAAAGTCAACCAAGTGGAAATTATTCAATCTATGAAGAGAAAAGCAGACAATAAACCCAGTTTGCTAATCCTTCGCAATCAGGACTACACTTTGCTTTGTCAAAATGCAGATGTTTGTAAAAACCCTGACTGGCAAAACCATCACCCTGGAGGTGGAGCCCAGTGACACGATAGAGAATATCAAATCCAAGATCCAGGACAAGGAGGGAATCCCTCCAGACCAGCAGAGACTCATCTTTGCTGGTAAACAGCTGGAGGACGGTCGCACTCTGTCCGACTACAACATTCAGAAGGAGTCCACTTTACATCTAGTGCTCCGTTTGAGAGGAGGAATGCAGGTCTTTGTGAAGACCCTGACTGGCAAGACCATCACTTTGGAGGTGGAGCCCAACGACACCATTGAGAATGTGAAAGCAAAGATCCAGGACAAAGAGGGCATCCCTCCAGACCAGCAACGTCTCATCTTTGCTGGAAAGCAGCTAGAGGATGGTCGCACGCTCTCTGACTACAACATCCAGAAAGAGTCCACTCTTCATCTCGTGCTTCGCCTTCGAGGAGGAAAACATCTTCTGGTACAGACTTCCGGTACAGACTTAGACTGGTAAGACTGTTATCCTGGAGCTGGAGCCCAGTAAGTCTATAGAGAAATTCTGGGCCATAACTTTTGGGGGAATAAGGACTTTCCACCTTGCCAAATGTTTCTTGTTATGGCTGGTTGTCTCCCAGATGATTGTCCTCACCTCTCTGACCACTAGAATGAGTTCTTACTTGTTGACACATCTGACAGGGCAATCATAAAGACAATCTAGAAAGGTAAAAAAAAAAAAAAAATCGATTCTCAAGAATCTAAACTGAACACAACTGAGAAGTGATGCCACATAAAGGATGCTGTCAGGTAATTTACAACTGACGGACCATCCAACTGACTCACAAGTCTGGTGCTCACAGTCATACAACTGTTGTTTAACTGAAATCAGAATAATAGGGATAATATATAGGCATTAGAACAAATAGAATTAAAGATCCAATCAGATGTTCTTGAGCACAAAGACACAAAATATGGGGGGAAGTTGGCAAAGTTCTTTTATTTTAAAGATACAGTGTGAAGATCAGAGATACATTTGATTAAGCAGGTGCTGTGAGCACTGGGGGAAATAGATAAAATGGGAAGAGAAGATGAAAAAAAGATGAAGAAGTAACTGTGTAAAATTGCAAATGCTTACCATAAATAAGTATGTAAATCAGAATTGTAAGTATAACAATAAACAGATTTGATTGACAAAGACAAGGGGAGGTCTTGTTTGCAAGATTTAACTGATGTAGCGATAGGAAACCAGTTCTGGGACACAAAGCAATACGCATTTAATAATTCAATGTTTATTCACAAAATCCAGATATAAATTTTTGATTGTACTTGATGATATTCTGAAACGTTCCCCTCAGATGTTTTATCCTGTTTTCATTCTTTGTGTACCAAAGGAATACAATCTGTTTGTATAATAGAAATGATTTGCCGTCTTCATACAATGTAAATACATCATATCCAAAGCCAATCCTTCTCTGTTGTTGCTTTTCTTTTCACACCTGGCAACTTCTTGATACACGAGTTGAAAGTTGACATAAACAAACATTCAGATTTGTATTTTTTTTGTTTGTTTTTTTAACTCTGTTCACTTTCATGCTTTCCAAAAGCATTGTATAACCTTAAAATTTAACATTATATTTGCTGGAAAATTCCAAAACATGTTTTACAATGAATATCTATTTTATGAGATGATAAGGTAGGGAAAGAGAAGAATCAGATAAGAGGGACTATCAATAATAGCGTTAATTATTTGCATTGTTGTATAAATAAATAGCCTGTTAAATGGAATGGATTATTTAGAATTTTTTAGACTTATTCAGATAGAACACGGTCCAGTGTCAAACAGCTACATGAAAGGAAGATACTTTAATCACTTTAATGTCAACATAGAGTGACGGCACATCTAAATGTTGGATTTCAGTAAGAATAAGGGAAAAAAAGGAAGTGCATCAAACAAAATCAGAGAAACTTTGCTTCGTACAGATGCAGATGTTTGTTAAGACCCTAACAGGGAAAGTAAAATACAAGATCGAGGACAAGGAGGGCATCTTACCAGACCAACAGAGACTCGTCTTTGCTGCTAAGCAACTGGAAGATGATCGGACCCTGTCTGACTACACCATCCGTAAAGACTCTACACTTTTTTTATCACTGTATGCGTATGAGCGGGTATGCAGATCTTCGTAAAAACCCTAACTGGCAAAACAATTACCCTGGAGGTGGAGCCAAGTGATACCATAGAGAATGTTAAAGCCAAAATACAGGATAAAGAAGGGATCCCCCCTGACCAGCAGCGCCTAATTTTTGCTGGTAAACAGTTGGAAGGGGGTCGCACCCTTTCTGAGTACAACATCCAAAAAGAATCCACCCTCCATCTTGTGCTACGATTACGGGGGGGATGCAGATCTTCGTCACAACCCTGACTGGCAAGACTATCACTCTGGAGGCAGAGACTAGCGACACAATAGGAAATATAAAAGCCAAAATCCAGGATAAAGAAGGCCTCCCTCCAGACCAGCACCGTCGCATCTTTGCTAGCGAACAACTTGAAGATGATCGCACTCTCTTTGACTACAACATCCAGAATGAGTCCGTTCTACATCTTGTTCTGCGTCTGAGAGGTGGTGCCTTCGAATTTGGTGCTGAAGATGCCCCTGCAAACCCAGTTGATGTTTTTCCGTTTGAACTGAAGACCTCAGGCCTTTCACAAGAAACTTTAACGTTTATTGCCTACACATATTCCCTACAAATAACCTTTATTCCCTACAAAGAAAAAAACAGATACATGCACAGTCCAATCCTGGTTGGGGTGGCTGGGCTCTTAACATACTTGATGGTTCATGATTGGCTCGTTCAGTGCAGTGAGATTTGGGTGGTGGTTGTGGAGACTCTTGCCACCGTGACCTGGTAATGGATAAGTGGAGACAAAAATCTGTAAATGAAAAATCTTGCTTTGAAGTTTTAGCAATATGAAACTGGAATTAATGTGGGTTTGGAGGGTACTTTGCTCAGAGCACCTCAGTGGCAACCTGGCAGCTGGCGGATTTGAACCTGAAGCCTTACGGACCCAAGTATGCGCAAAGCCAAGTTGTGCAAAATAAACATGCAAAAAAAATTTTCTTTGCATATAAGTGTTAAGTATATAGTGTTAAGAGAATCATAATACTCAAAGACTTGAAATAAAACACAGAAATACATTAAATGGTTTATTAATGTATTAAAAATATTCAGAGATTATGTTGCTAAGGGAATGGGTGAGAAAACTACACAGTACATCAGTGGTGGACCATTAACTGTGTTCCTTTACATTATTTAAAGGTAATTCCGTCCCCTATTGTACTCTAAAAATAAAACATTAACTGTCACCACTCAGGCTTCATTGCATACGTTTTTAAGAACGTGATTTTACTCTGTTGATCCGTTGAGCTCGGCTGCCGAGAAGTTCATCATGTCACTGAGGACTTAATCACAACAGCGAAATGAAAAAGGCTTTGCTACAATCCCAATATCGTAATATCCTCAAGTAAAGTGAAATCCAAACCCTGCGTTTAACAATTGATGGCGTGGGGAACCACATTCTTATCAGACTGAGTCGCAATCTTATTGTCTTTCTCGTTTCATTTGGATGCAAATTAAGTTTGGTGGCTAAACCATTTTATCAAAAGGTCTTAAAGCTAAAGACACAAACGACTGCAGAGATATTTCTTAGGTTCAGCAAGACCATGGGAACCAATAAAGAGGCGCAGGAACTACTGCTAAGAACTGAGTGGTAGCCCTGACGACACCTTAGTGTACACAGACCAAGCTTTTGTCACTGGTTTGTTTTTGCAGGCACACTGAAAAGTTTGTATCTTACTTTCAAGTTTGGTGTTTTCTGAGTTAATATGTGTTTCATTTTTATTTGTCTCTATATTGTTTTATTTACCAGGTTTATCTTAGATAATGTAATACATAATCACATTTAACAGACTGGTAATCCCTGAAGCAACTTTTAAACTTTATTCTGACTTTAAACGTTGTTTTAATTTTATCATCAGTCTGACCTATTTGTTGGATATTTGTTTATCCATATTGAATTAATTTTGAACACAGCAGGGGTTTCTAGTAGTTTTCAAGTTTTTTTTTTTTTTTTGGTGTTTGAATAAGTGTCATCATATGGGACAATGTACTTTTTTTCTATTAAAATGCTCTCCGACAAGTCAATTTTAAATTTAATTTAATATTCAATTTTAATAGTCTACTATATGCCAACTGCTGCTGCTGCTTCTGAACATTTGCAAAAATTTGCAGTTAAGAAAAAAAAAAAAAAAAAAAAATTCTGACTCTAACGTGAAAGGGAAAAACTATATATTTAAGTACACCATTTTATTGCTGACAGATGTTTTATAAAAGCATGTTTTTTTTTTTTTTTTTTTCTGAGAGCATTCCATTCTCTGCAGCCAGGACGACCTTGGTATATTACATGAACGTTCAGTGTCATTCAGGCCCTGCTGGGATTAAGAAATGGATTGTATTCTCTCAAGGGCATTATTTTGGGGAATACACCACTAACAGTTAAGTAGGAATAACATCTCGAATCCATTAGCTGCACTTTTTATTCTCAGTGATTGCAAAGAACCGGTTTAACCAAACTCCAGCAGGGCTTAAGGAATATGGAAAATTAAAACAAAAGGATAAAGCTAAATT
>JAFBJS010004007.1:0-42946 GCA_016785265.1 Paraplagusia blochii | reverse complement strand
CATCCATCCATCCATCCATCCATCCATCCATCCATCTATCTATCTATCTATCCATCCATCCATCCATCCATCCATCCATCCATCCATCCATCCATCCATCCATCCATCCATCCATCCGTCCATCCAACCATCCATCTAACCATAATGATACAAATACAAGTTGTTGGCCATGTATAAATCACATAAAGTAATAGCTGAAGTCGTTAGAAGAGGTCTAGTGTTACAGAGAGGCCAGTTGTTGTCAAATGGAGGCATATAGTGAAAAATGTGAGATAAAAGAGAAAATGCAAAAAAAAAAAAAAATGACAATGTCATCTGGGTGGACCTGACAGTGTACTCCTTGAGCTGGTGCACACTGTTTTTGACAATAATAAAATGTCCCGTATGCATTTTATTTGCAAAACAAATTTATCATTGTCATTAAAAAGTCATAAAGAGTTTTTTTTTTATTATTCATTGTATATATTTTTTATCATTGTTTGCGGGCTTCCAGTAGGAGTTCTCCACCAGAAATCACCAGAAGGACTGATCGATAAATCATATTTGAGCTACATCTTTAATCACCACTTGGTCATCGCCCCGGCAACATGACCCCGCGCCTGAACTCCTGTAAGATGGTCCTGGGGAGTCGTTTGTCACCCACTGCTCCTCTAATCCCGGGGAAGGTGCCACCTCTCTGTGTGAGAAGAAAAAACACTGGGAAATATACTGAATCCCTGGTAAAGCTGAGAAAAAAACACTAAAAAGAAAGAACAAAGCGAAGTTTTAAGAAGGTTTGAAGAACAGCTTCAATTAATGTTCGTTAAAGTTGGGACCCGGAGGTCTAAATAGTGAGTCACACAGAGTTCTGGGAAGAAGAAACTGTTCTGGTTCTTTGTGTACAGTGGCAGCTTTGTACTCTACCTGGTTGGGATTTGACTGTAGCCAATACTGAGGAAAGTGCAGGCAGTTTCTGGTGTGGTGAGAGAAACCGCAGCAGCAGCAGCAGCAGCAGCTGCTCCATGTGTGTGAAGCCCAGCACAGATTTCTCAGTTCGCAGTTTTGGGTTCATTTTTGTTTGATGTTTCATGAATGTTGCAAAGGCAGAGTAACAGTTTGGACCTTTAAAGCTGTGCTGAGCTTCAAGCTAAAACTTTTTGGATGTCATGTTGTTGTTTTTTATGTTTTTTTTTTGTCACCTATGATGGGAAAAACGGATAGACATAAGATCATCAAGATGGAAAAACGACAAGTTTTGTGTAAGGGAAGATGTGAGCAGATCATTAAGACATGTATCCGCGCGTGTTAGCAATCCATTTTGGAGGAGTCACATCTGGAAGTGTGTTTATCATCTATGGTGGCCCCGAAAGCTCAAAGCAATAACAAATGTGGCAAGAAGAAAGAGAGACCTACAGATAGAACAAAAGCTCAACAAGAAATGTAGAAAACTGTGTCATTCAATCAGAAACAGAGGTCGTAACTTAGATTAGCCTGAAAAAAATACAGGTGATAACAAGTCACATGACACAGATAAGAAGTTGGAATACTATTGATATGCTGCGGATGTGCATAGATTCCTTTTTTTTCACGATTCTCCTCCGCTTTACTGCTGAAACTGTAATAACTAAACTGTAATGAGGACGATGTGAGGACATTATGTAACATTACATTTAGCAGACGCTCAGAATCTTTTTGACATCACTTAGAATGAAAGCCAAACAGTTGAAATAGATAGAGAGGTGGAACTATTTCGAGAGAAAAATTCATGTCCAGTTGCTCAACTGAACTCCTAACCATGACCTGGATGACAGAGGATCTTCATAAAATGCCTATCGTGCTTTTTCAAAGACAAATGTTTCTTATTCTGGTTATAAAAGTCACAAACAGCTGAGCACGACTTGACCTTTGCAGAAAAGAAGTAAAACATCTGATTAGCTCCTTCTGAGAGCACCACAATCACAGAAAATCTAGTTTCTCGCCTTTTTTTTTTTGGCCTCAGCAAAACACCGTGACTTGTGGAGGTAAATGTTTTTCCTGCAAACAAAGGCTTTAATGAAAACTCCACTGTGTGTTTGAAACCACTTTAATTCCAGCTCTTCTCACACTTCAGGGACAGTGGAAATCTTCAGTTTCACTGCAGCTCTGATCTATTGTACATCTATCTATGTGAGGAGAGAGAGAGAGATAGTGCAGCCACAACGAAGCTGTGACAGACTGTAAACACAAGTACTTCTTATTTTCACCACTTGGATGACAACACCGCTGTTAGATACAGCTATTGAACTGATTCCTGTGTGAAACTAGGTTCACTATTGATGTGTTTGGCATCTAATTAGAGGAACTGATGTAACATATGAGAAATGGAGAGAAAACTGTTGACGGATTATTTTTTTCCGTAAAGCGCCACCATCTCAGCAGCTTGTTTGTTTTTGCAGTGATTCTGTTCTTGTCTTCTGCCTCGTTGGTGTGTCTTACAGCCCAGCGAGCAGGTTGCTGTTAAGTTTAATGTCTTTACTTTATTTGACTTGACTCTCCACTCAGCAGCTTTGCCTTATTTCTATCCAATCCAGGCTATGGGTATGTAACTCCATCAGCTTCAATGGCTCCTCTCACTTAATCCAGACTATTCCGGGATTCATCCCGCCAGCACGACCTGGAGAATTCTCACCTTCTAGTCTTGTTATGGTATCGATCCCTATGCAAACCGAATGGGGCTTCAATTTTCCCACGCTAGAGCTTCATGTGAACCCATCACCCATCGATACATCTTCTTCAGTGACCTCTACAGTCCATACACACATCCATATCCAGCATCCTAGCAAGACAAGTCAAAAGTCACATCTGAACTGTGATTGATTCCTTAAAGCAGGCATGGGCAAACTAAGGCCTGGGGGGCAAATGTGTCCCGTTGAGCTTAATAATGGGGCCCACCAACCTTTTCCAAATTAAATGATTTATTTATATTATCATTATACTTCTGCCCTTTGCCTGAAATATCTGTGTTTTCCCAGGCAATTGTGTCATAAAGGGTATTAGAAATGTATGTTTTACACAGGACTTTTACTTGCCAATTATAACCGCTTGTGGCCCGCGAGTCGAAAAGTTTGCCCACCCCTGCCTTAAAGGGGATCAAAGGTAAACAATTCCCCCATATATTTCCCTCATGGAAATATATTTCCGGACTAGGTTTTTCAGCACACTCAGGAAAACCTATATTTAATAATGCGGTGGGCTTATGTTGCCGATTCGGGTTTTGTTCTCTGACCTTGTACTATGGTCAAAAATCGTAGAAAGTAAAACTTTCTGAGCGTTTAAAGCTCCGTTTTGTCAGACCAATACGACTACTGTAGTCGGAGGCCTGACTGAATAATACTGTACTATAAGTACTGTATTATCTATACTGTAATGTACTGTACTATAAGTACTGTACTGACAGGTATGTGAATTGACACATATGGGCTTTAATGCAGTGATTCTCAACCTTGTTGGAGCTACCGAACTCCACCCGTTTCATATGCGCATTCACCAAACCCTTCTTTATTAACCACTCCGCGGTGTCTTGACCTCCATGGCAGAGGCTCCACCGAACCCCTGAGACCGGCTCAACCAAACCCCTAGGTTTCGGTCAATCCCAGGTTTAGAACCACTTCTTTAATGTAATGTAACATTATGACGTATGTATAACTCTCAGTCTGATTTAATTAAATGAAGTACGCATTATCTGATTATTTTGTGTAAATTCATGCAATTTATTATCTTGTCCACCTTAGGGTATGAATAGTACTGTACCGTAATTTCCGGACTATAAGCCGCACCCAATACATTTTTTTAAAGGAAAAAAAAAAAAATTGTAAATACATAAGCCGCACCTGACTGTAAGCCGCATGTGCCGCAGTATTTTTGAATTTTCCATGATGAGGGTCAGTTTACGCTAATTTTATTCATGTACAAAGCGCGTTACCGTACATTAAACTTCTTCTTCTATGTGACTTGCGTCTTCCTCGACACCACCTGTCTCACTCTTACCTTTTCTGCTCAAGCTGTTAGAAAAAATCCATACATTAGCCGCATCTCTGCATAAGCTGCAGGGTTGAAATTGTGGGACAAATTGTGGCTTATAGTCCGGAAATTACGGTAGTTCTATTTTTTTTTTTACCTGAACCCAAAATACACGCACAATATCATATAACATTTCTTGCAGTTTTCTCTACGTATACATTTTTTCCATATGGCTTTTCATCAGCTTGGTAGCAGGACTTGTGGACTAGGCGAGTCAGTAATTAGACCTGAAACTTTTTTAGTCATTCCTTAATTCTAATGAATAAAAACCCTGTTTGTTCTCTGTTTGTTAAATTAAAATCTTGACAAAATTATTAAACAAATGCAAAGTATTTTAATGTTAAATAATAAATCAAAGTCATGACCATCAACAAACAGAGTTTAAAAAGAAGAAATAACAGTATTTGACCCAACCTTTAAACGCACCAAGAACTACCGTCGAAATTTATTCTCAATTTTTATTATTATTATTATTTTAATCATTATTTTAGTCAATTTGCAACCTCTCGTCTCTTTTCTTACACTATTTTCACCCATTTCTACTCACTGTACATTTCGCCTGTAAGAGGAGACAGTTAGTCATTGTACTGCACATATACAAATGCAGCCAAACAGCTTCTCCTTGCTCCTTGGAGATCACTCGTTCTGCTGGGGAGCAGCGCTGGGTGAGTCTGATGCTTATCATCCGCCTCAGTGTGGGGCTTTTTCATGGATCATTTTTATTTTCGTCCTGGAAAAAGGGAGGATTATATGCATTGTATGAATTATTCACACTCTAATATTGCAAACCTCCCTCCTGTGTCCTGCACGAGCTTGTGCACAAACACAACACACACACACACACTTCCCTCCTTGCAGTGATGAATTATGTGCATACTGTTTACAGCCTCATAAATTGAAGATGCAGACTTAGACAGAAAAGATTACATAAAGCAATTCCTCTCTCTTTTCGCCCCTTTTTTTTTTTTTTTTTTTTTTTTTCCCCTTCTGTTCATTCACCGCACATGGAAATGAACTGCAGCAGCTCGGCTCCAACCTCCAAGTCCTCAGCTGCCGACTCTTTCACTGTCCTGCGACAAAACATCACGAGTAGAAAGTCTGACAAACAAGGAGACAGTGTGGGCAGCCTGAGGCCTATTTTCTAGTCTGTGTGTTGTTTTTTTTTTTTTTAAAAAAAGGAGTGCAGTTACTCTAGGCCTTGAATCTTCTCACCATTGCAAGACGAGAATTTGACTGGCTGACCACCATCTATTATTTACCAGTGGATCAAAGCTGAGGGTGGATGTGGGCCAGAGCAGGACCGTTAACTCTGACAGGAACTGTCTTGGTGGCTCGCAAGTGTCGAGAACATAAAAGCACCACGGAGAGACCTACATCCTCCAGGTGTGATTTGATGGCCTTGCTTTGTGTAAGCTGGCAGGAAACAGCATTTTCTGACCTTGAGCCACAAAATCAGAATGGACACAGGTTTTCTTTTTATGTTTGATGGACAATAACACAAGCAATTCTATGTTGTGCTTTATTCAAAAATCAGTTACTTCGAGAACAACTGGACATAGTAGGTTTATTATGCTTTATTGCTTCTTGTTATAAAGAAGGAAGGAAGGAAGGAAGGAAGGAAGGAAGGAAAGCAAACTCCTTGTCATTGTGACACTGTGATCCACACATCTGCACACAACGAAACCCATCACCAAAGTGAACAGTGGGCGGCAGTGGGGGCATGGGACAGTGCCATGGTCAGTGGACCCTAGTCATAACCTGGATTCAAACTTGAAACCCCAGTCAGGTTCCTTAACCACTAGACCCCGGCTGCCCCATAAATAATGGTGTATACCAATGATGAGGCTCTACATCAGGGGTGGGCAAACTTTTTCACCTGCGGGGCCACAATTTCTCCTAAAATTGGACACGGGGGCCGAGTCAAGAGCTGAAAGATGGAGCGTTAGTGTGAACTAATATCAATGACATGTAAAAGTCATGTATAAAACTCAATTTTTTTAAGCCTTTATGATATCCTCTACTGGGAAAACACAGGCATTGCAGGGAATAGACAGAAGTATAAAATAATATAAATAAATAATTTCATTTGGACCAGGCTGGCGGGCCGCTTTAAAAGGCTCAACGGGCCGCATCTGGCCCCCGGGCCTTAGTTTGCCCATCCCTGCTCTACATCTCTAATTTCTCCTGTCTTTTTAGAGCTTTGCCAGAAGCATGTTTTTCTATGCAGATGATGGTGTTATTTATACTGCACCTACCAGAAACAGGCTTGAATCAAAGAGGAATATGAAATACAGGACAAAGGGTGGCAAGGTGTAATTAATTTAATGTGAGTTGTCCATGACTTCTATAATTATTCCACATTTAAATCCCGTAATGAGACGCAAATGTAACCATTTTAATTCTGCGCTTTGTGTCCAGTTCTTTGGCTCAGGGGGGTGATATTTAAATGATGAGGCTAAAAGGATAAATTGAAAATATTACATTTTTCATCTTAAATCACATCATCTGCCTTTACAATTAATAAGCGATGACAACGAATTCACAGTAACCAGTTGTGTTTTCAGATTCAGAGTAAAAGTATAATTTATTAAATAAAACTCCCAGAATAAAGAATAAAACAGGATAAAGCTTTTACTAATTTTGAATTCTGAACAGATGCCAAAGTGATAGTTATTTTTCCTGTTTCCAGCAAAAGCATTACAAAATGATCTTGATTAGAGATGAAATGCAAGTGGAATTATAAATAATAACGTGCCACAATACTTTTATAAACGTACGAACCTGATTGTATGAGTTCTCTATGTGAAACTGTTGAACCTGGGTCATCATCTATAACTGTAGATGAAGCTGCCTTCAGGGACACATTTTTAAGCGCAGTGGTTTTAACAATGAGCGGCTCGAGAATTGATTGATTTTCTAATTTTGTTTCTTTGTCCCATGCAAAGTATTAAAACAGAGAAACAGATTGCTGCTGCCAAAAACAATGACATCAATAATAAACATACAGTATATGAAAAAAAAAAAAAAAAGTTTATAGCATCTTGTGGCATTCGAGAGAAACATCTGGTCCACACCTGTAACTTTGTCAGTGCCGTTCTGTAAAAATCCACATTTCTCATCCAACCTTGAATAAGAAAGAATGTTTAATGGCAAAATCTTGTAAAGCATGAATGACATCTGCTATTTTTTTTTTTTTTCTGGCCCTTCTCCTTTTATAACAATAGTTTCAATGTCATCATTCAAACACAGCAAACCGTAATTTCATAAATGCTCTCAGAGGAATTTATAAAGTTCTATCTTTTACTCATGTCTAGGCCTATTGTGTCGATGTTCATCTGGGGCTTTCTAATGAATAAGGTTCACGTCATGTTGGAGGTTTGATGAGATGGAGAATACGCTGCAGCCATGATGTTGAAGATTTTCTTTTTTTTTGTTTGTTTTTTTTATCAAAGAACTGCATGTATGGGATTTTTGTAAACATCCCTTAGAGTTTTTGAAGGAATATAGATTATCTCTTAAGGTCATTTCATAAAAAACACTATGAGAGAATCTATCTGCCCGTCCGTCTATCCATCTCTCAATCTGTCTATTTGTCTGTCTGTCTGCCCATCCATCCATCCATGCATCCGTCCATCCGTCTGTTCATCCGCCCATCTGCCCGTCTGTCTATCCTTCCATCTATCCATCTCTCGATCTGTCGGTTGGTCTGTCTGTCCATCCATCCCAACCATCTATCCGTCCATCTTTCCATCCGCCAATCAGTCCATCTATCTATCTGTATGTCTGTCTGTTCATCCATCCATCCATCCATCCATCCATCCTACCATCTGTCCATTCATCTGTTCATCCACCCATCTGTCCATCTATCCGTCTGTCTTCCGTCTATCCTTCCATCTATCCATCTCTCAATCTGTCTGTTGGTCTGTCTGTCCATCCATCCCAACCATCCATCCGCCCATCAGTCCATCTATCTCTCTATCTGTCTGTCTGTCCGTCCATCTATCCATCCAACTATCTGTTCATCCGCCCATCTGCCTGTCTATCCGTCTGTCTTCCGTCTATCCTTCCATCTATCCATCTCTTGATCTGTCTGTTGGTCTGTCTGTCCATCCATCCATCCATCCATGTTACCATCTGCCCATCAGTCCATCTATCTATCTGTCTTTCTGTCTGTCTGTCTGTCTGTTCGTCCATCCACCCGTCCATCCAACCATCCGTCCATTCATCTGTTCATCCGCCCATCTACCCATCTGTCTTCCATCTATCCTTCTGTCTATCCATCTCTCGATCTGTCTGTTGGTCTGTCTGTCCATCCATCTCAACCATCTGTCCATCCGCCAATCAGTCCATCTATTTATCTGTTTATCTTTCTGTCCATCCACTCCACCCATCTATCCATCCGCCCATCAGTGCATCTCTCTATCTTTCCGTCTGTCTGTCTCTCTGTCTATCTGTCCGTCCATCCATCCCAAAAATCCATCCGTCCATCCATCCATCCGCCCATCAGTCCATCTGTCTATCTTTATGTCTGTCTGTCTGGCTTTCTTTCTGTCTGTCTGTCCATTCAGAATAAGTTATTGGTCAGAGAAAAAAAAATCCATCCCTAAATAAGGCTGTTCAGAATGGACATTATATGTCATTTATTTTCATTGAATATGACAAACATTTGCACCTTTTGATTTCAATTCCCTTCTGCTGCTAATAATTTATTTTCGATGGATGCAACTTTATTAGCTAGAACTGTATTAGTCCCTCTGGAGTGTCCTATCCAGGGAAATTAATGCACGTTTATTCACCTTCCACCTTCTTACAGCCATGCTGTAATGTCTTCACCTGGGCTGCATAGTAAATGACGCAGAGTTGCCGAGAAGGTCTGGACGCTCGGTGTAACCTTTGCGTTCCCCTCCTTGCTGCCATAACGGGATCGATAAGTTAATACAAAATACTGGAAATATAAGGGCAAGAAGTCACACTTCACCTGCCAGTGACCTTTTTAAAGGAAGAAAACCCAGGGAAACAAACCTGTGTAGCCTTAAGATGCTGGTAAGGCTGTAACTCAGAGAGAGAAGGAGAGAGTGTTAGAGAGGAAAACCGAAGAGATCAGGGCAGAATGGGACAACAAAGCTTATAACCCCCAACTTCCTTTTGTAAATGGACTTGTTTGTGTGTTGGGAGTTGAGAAAGGTGTGTGTGGGGGGGTGGGCCGTCCTGTCGGAGGCTCTGATGTCATTAATCTTTGATGGTTCTGGATGGAGTTAACCTTTAAGGCATCCCGCTGTTCCATACTCCTTGCTGACCTTTGCTTTTTGAGGCAGACTCCATTGCCTTCTTCCTTCAATTCTTTCCAGTCCCGGAGCCTGCTGGACATGGCGCGCACAATACACTCTTTCTTTACTTTTTATGAAAACACCAGAGGAACGTATGTCCTGGAGGTCACATTTTTTTAATGTATTTTAACCCATGGAAACTCCTTGTTTCATTTTTCTCTGGCAGGGTTTCAGCTGCTGTGTGTCAGCACTTTAGAAGCATTTTCAGTTTCCTGTTGGTTCTTTCAATGTCACCAAGCCCCGGCTTTGACTGCTCCCTCCAGTCATAACCCTGGTGGACCGTCTGCTTCCTCCGGTACTATTGCAACAGTCTTTATGTCCTTCTTTTCTACATCCACCTGCCTCTTTCCCTGGGAGCCTTTCTCCATCGTCTTTTCTTCAGAACATCTACTATTTTTTTTTTATTATTTGTTGCTGTCAGTATTACACAATGTCTTATGTAAGCCATTGTCTCCGTTAGATTTTTTTTTTCAGTTTCGTCTATACCCTGTCGTCTGTCACAGAAGTCTGAACTGAACAAACATATTGTCAGTGAAGGCCTGAAACACCTCGCCTTAAACCAGGGGTCTCAAACTTGTGACCCACGGGCCATTTGCGGCCCGTGAAACAATATATTGGGCCCACACCCCTTCTGTGCAGCCCACATGATTTTGAGAGGGTTTTTTTATGCAAGTCAGCACGGCAGAAATGGTGATGTTGGGTGTCCTCAGGGGTAAACACCGCTCTGTATGAATGTGAGTATTGTAATGGAGACGTTCCTTTGTTACACTATTCACTTTCATCCAACTTAGTTTTCTTTTTAGTGGAAACCGGTGTTGAGGCAGGTTCTGGCTACTTTTTTGGTAACTTCTTTAGTTTGTGTATTTTTTTTCTTTTGTATTGACCATTAAAAGCTGATGCAGCCCTTTGGTGAAATGACAGTGGGGGGAGTGGCGCTGAATCCAATGGTTTTTAATTATTTTCTGACATGCCCCCCCTAGGGGACATAAATGCTTTTACGCTCACAGACCCAACTCTCCCAAAACGCAGCCATCAAATTGAAATACTCTTGAGAGACTGATGATATACTTTTTTTTTTTATCGGGATCAATCTCTCTATGAGTTGCTGCCACCTAGAGGCTAGTGCCATTAAAATAACTTGTGAAATACAGTTTTACAATACAAGTTTTTGAGAAGTCTTACCTACATTTAAACAGTTTTCACTGTTAAAGCGATGAAGAAACATTGAGTCATCATGAGGCCTACGCTGGTGAAACCGCACGGCTGTTTACACTCCTTATACAGTATTTACGATCATGGCAATAACAGGCTGCGCTGTAGACTTAACACAGCTGTTCGCCAAAAGCACTCCAGTTAGCAGTTTATCGTACACTTCGTCACGTACATTCTTGTGGTTTCCATTGCCGCTTCATCTTTGTTTACCTCTCTCCAGATGTTTGGTGATAACAGCAGGGCTTCAGAAGATCACCCCAGTCATCATGGGTTCAGTTACTGCCTTTAACCCTTTGCTAACCACTTTCAGAACACACACAGAGGAGTTTGATGTGAATAAACGGTTCAAAATATTCTTTAAATTCATGGGTTTTTCCTGTGGCTGTTTTCCGAATGCGTCAAATTGTTTGTGTCCCACAGGGCAGAGATCCATGCTCTGATAGAACAGGGGGGATCATCTTAACATTCAAACTCGGTATCTGTTTACATTAATATTTATTATTATGTGCCCTTTCCTCTGTTTGTTTGCCGTCACAACAAAATGTTTCTGTTATTCAAATAAAAAAAAAAAACACAAAATGTAGAATTTGAAGCGTTAGTTAATAAGCAATGTGCTACCAGTGATTCCGAAGTTTTCTTTTCTTCCCCTCCATCTTAAGGTCTCACTTGAACAATGCGCTGCTCTCTCTTTCTGCTTCAGCAGAGTCCCCATGTTTGATTTCCCCAGAGAGGCTGAGCGGCTTACCAGCTGATGTGAACACAATTACTCTAAGATTAATGTCAAGAAAACAAAGACGTGATCACGAGGGTCTGAATAGAATTCAATAGACTTTTATTAAAAAAAAACAAAAAAAAACATAAAATCATTCACTCAAATGCGATTCAAAATATCAAAATATATAAATTCTCCTTTTTCATATGAAACATTTAGAAAGAGACTTTCAGAACATATCCTTCGAGCAGAGATCTGCTCATGTCAGCGTTTCCTCATCCTTCATCCTCCACCTCGTGAGAGTGTTGCTTTAAATCAGCAGTGAAATGACCTGTTGATTCCCTCTGAGGTGACTTTCAGGGCTCAGGCGCTTCTCAAGGATGTTAACCTTCTACTTCTCTTGATGAAGGAATTTATTATGTGTTCCCAAGTGAGAAAGGAAAAAGAAAAGAGGGGGATGCTGTGAACTAAGAAGTCACCTTGCACAATGTGCTGCAAAATTTCTTCCCCTGACGTTGATTAAACACCTGAGAAGTCATTTCTCTGAGTTCTCTAAGACACATACTTGGAAGTTTATTTCTCTGCGCAAAGTCAAGCTGTGGAGGCCGGGCGGAGGTTAGCCGCAGGGGCGTAGCCAGAACTCATAAAATGGGTGGGCCCCCGAAAAAATCAGGGGGGCACAACCCCAAAGTATTATAGCCTAAGTTTGATAATGAACATCATCCCTCGTTATGACATGGTCAGCCCTCTCATTGGATGGAGTGGGCCTGACTGACAAGTGGGCGGGCCCAGACCCACCCGTGGCTACGCCTATGTGCTTACCTATCCTGTGCCTACCGCTAATTTAGCGATGCAGCTGCAGCATATATCACAGGTGAGAGTAATTTTGGATTATAACGCTACGTTCTACATTAGTAGGAGCCGGGACCACAGGGGGAGACACCTGAAAGCAGAGACTGAAAAAGCGTCAGCGGACACTGACAGAGACTGCGAAGACTGAATGAATGCGATTGTGACCACGCTAGTGAACACTGTTAAGGTACAATAAATCATCGGAAACTTAACGCAGAATCTGTGTGATTGTGTCCAGGGTGTCCTACGTTACACAAGCACATTGGATTTAACAGGATCAATGGGATTTCATATGTAAACCAAAGTAAAGTCTAGGAGTTATATGCTCTGGTTTCATTAATTCATAACCTTCAAATCAATTCGATTTTTTATATAAAATAGATTTTTTTTTAGTCCTCATGAAGTAAAAAGAATCAGAAGTTGTTTAATTACTTGTTTTATTTCTACCGTTTCTTTTCACTAATGTTATTTGGTGCTTTAGCCCAGAGTCAATCTCTCATGTCATTGGTGTGGAACTCCTCTGCATGGGCAAGATTGAATCCCTGTTAGGGTGGTTCCAGTGGCCTCAACACTTGCAGGTTCTTCCTGCAAGCTGGTGTGGTGCAGTGTGTTTGAGTGGTGGTTGTGGAAACTGCTGGAAAAGATAAGTAGATGAAGCTGGAAGATGGATAGTTGATGTTAAACTGTGTGATTTTAGTGGTTTGTATTTTGGGATATTCTAAAACAGACCTTTTGCCTTTTTACATCATGGCCAGGGGACTACAGATGAAAACTAGCCTTCCAGCTAATTCTGGCTTTTTTGACCATGTGCAATACTGTATTTTATTAAATTGCATTGTCCCCTTTAAATAAACTAAACTGAAACTGAAACAGGTAGATCAGGATCTACCTGTAGATCTTTAAAGGAGTGCCGGTAGATTCTGAGCAACAACATAAAAAATAAATAGTGAATAAAACTAGATATTTATATTACAGTCTTGAAATTATATTTCAAGACTGTAATCACTGGGCTTAAGTGAGAATTATATAGGCATTGGATCAGCCAGTAAATATATATTTTCATTATATAAATATAATATTTTTGTAATATATATATTACAAAAATATCATATTTATATAATGAAAATATATATTTGCATATACATATATATATATATATATGTGTACATATATCTGTGTATATATATATATATATATATATATATATATATATATGTATATACATATATGTGATCTCTGCGTTTCACCCCTCACCAAAGTGTGTTGGGGCAGTGCCACACTCATAACACCTCAGTGGTAGCTCAGCTGCTGGACCAGAACTAAAGACCGCCGGGGCTCTAGTTTCCTTCTTCCCACCAATCCCATTAAATTACAGATACATGTTATTAGACATGTCCGGTCTTCCCCCAACAAATTAATGTCACGAGTCATAGAAATACTATGCACTTTCTATTCATTTTTCTTATCTTTGACTCACCCATTATTACCGAGGGGTTCAAGGGAGGCACAAGGATGAGAGAGAGACGGAAAGCAGAAATGGGACTTGATGTCAATTGTGCGATTTATGACTTAACTGAAAATGAATATGGTCTTTACTATAATTAGAATAATATACCAATATCTGAGAAGATTAAAAAGTAACCGGCCTTTTTCTAGCCCGTGGGCTACGGCATGCCTACATCTGTGATGAACCATACAGTACTTGTTATGCAGTAATAAAAATTAAAATGCATTAAGACCAGAACCAGTCAGCAGAAAATGAAATCTCTCCCTTGGGCGAAGGTAACATTCCAGTCTACATTTTAATATAATACAGCAGACCTACTGATTGTTGACGCCCCCCAGATTCTCTTTTCTTCCAGCAGGTGTTTTCCACTTTTGAAAGTGTCTTAAAACAAGAAAATCGTTCCCACCAAACAGGTGTGAAAGGGTGTTGCTCTTTACACTGTGAGCTTTTCGGAAGATGAATGGTTGTAAAAAGAGCGGGCGGAGAATGACTTTATTTCAATTTTGTGGCAGTCTGTAGCAATACTCTGGCAGATTGTTTGAGGAGCACAAGCCATTGATCTTCACCATCAGATAAGGGACCCAGCGACGGGGTGTTAACCTTTAATGGTTTACGTTGCACTCCATTCCAAGAGCAATCTACTGTTTTTTTTTTTATTTTTTTTTTTCCTTTTTGGTAGCCGCAAAACCCCTTTGGGTTTCATCGTAACTCGTGTTTATTTTCAATTATGATTTAATGTGAAGCCATTAAAACTCTTGACGACCTATGAGGCGTTGTGTACATTAGCATTAATCGCAGATAAAGGTAACTCCGTTCCGTCGGAACTCACTGTAAGACATTTATGCGAGTGAATTATTTTAGCCCCTAAGCTATTCGGAGATATCCAGAGTTGTGTTTCATGTGCTTACTACAGTAATGAGGAGCTTCAGCACTCCAAGTATGCCTAAAGAAATGTACAGGATTTGTTGTAGAAACTTTCAGTGAGTGTATATTATCATTATTGGGCGTGTTTGAGAAGGAGCTGAAGGTTAATGGAAACGCCTAAAGGCAAAACACCAGATCGGTGAACATCAAGGGATGGCTGCTAATTAATTCAGTGACTGATATCTGCTTTGAGATTATTCAGTGTCATAATAGGTTACCGCGCTCCGCACCAGGAGCCTCATGTAAATATGTCTAATTAAACAGATTTTAACCTTGAACTGGGTGATCTGGAGAAGGTTTTTTTTTTTTTTTTGAAGAGGTCTGTGGTTTTAAATGGCTAATTACAATCCTAAATGTATGCAAGAATGATAATGTGAAGATGTTAAGGTTCAGAGATTCAAATCAGAACATTTAAATTAAAAGATTTTTTTTTTTCTGCTGTTTGAAGGTCTGATGTTCCCCTTAAAAGACACAAACTTTGTGATTGGAATTTCTTCTAGCTCAATGTTTTGACAGGGACTATTCAGCTATTATTTGTTTTTTTTTTTTTTTTTAATTTATTTCGAAAGTGTCCCATCAAAATGACAGTTTTTTTAAATTCTCAACTGATCTGATACATGTTTCCTTTAGAAGTCCTAGTACGTGACGTCCTAGAAAAAAATAATGCTGATTTCTCAGATTTCTCTAAATGAGCTGTCGTTTTTAAGCCCCAAATGCCATCTTTTCTGTTTGTTTTTTTTGTTTTTAACACGAAAAAAAAAAAAAAAAAAAACTATAAATGTTCAATACAAAAAAAAAAAAACCCAAAAAACAAAAACAAACAAAAAACATTTTTCTTCATTAAAGTCAGTTTCCTTACAGATTTAATGTAATGCAACTTTCTGTTTGGAACACAGCAAAAAAAAAAAAAAAAACTATAAATGTTCAATACAAAAAAACAAACAAACAAACAAAAACAAACAAAAAACATTTTTCTTCATTAAAGTCAGTTTCCTTACAGATTTAATGTAATGCAACACCGCAGATGAGTGAAAGAACCCAAAAAAGCGGAAAATGAAAGAATAGGAGTCAGGACCACGGTTTTGAGAACCATATACCAGGATTTACTGATACATTTGGAGGGTAATATAAAATAAATCTACAAAATTAAAAATTTACCATCTATTCCCTGAAGCACACAGTACCATACTGCATTAGTAGCAGTGCAGTAAATATGGTGAAACTGGTGAAATGCATCATGTGATGTGAAATGTGATGGCCAAAAGTTCAGTTCAGTTCATTACAGTTCTTTTTCGGTTTAACCCGTGTCATCAGTGCCAACCAGTGCCAACCAGTGCCAGTTGAGCAACTATTGGATCAAATTGAATATTGCAGGAAGGAAAGCCTCTATTGTCATAATCATATTTATCCAGAGCAGTGTTTACCACTATGTGCATCTTTTATATCAAGGTGGGTGCCGCAAAATTAATCCCACGGACCAATAAAGGCCCGAGAGCCGCAAGTTTGTGCACCCTGTCATAAGTCATCAATGAACAGGAGCTTGTAGCTTGTGGCTATGAACAGATACAGTGCTAAACATTCATTAAAAAGAGGGTTTTTTGTTTCTAAGCCTCCTTAAAAAAAGCCGGAACCGCATCTAGTTTTCATAATGAGAATTTTTGCATAATCTGAGTTTCTTTGGATCTCTGTTTATGTGCTGTGCACACACAGACCAATAGGAGGATGCAGTGCATTTTCAAAATGATAGTATTTTTTTTTAACTTGGATTAAATTAGATTGCATTTCATTGATCCAATACTCCACCCTACTCTCCAAAAAGGGTAGATATTGTGGATGTTTGACTGAGTAGAGTGAAATTAGTATAAGTAGACTACTTCCACCACCTCAAATTATAATCAGTTGACATTAGCAACCTAAGTCACCCCCTGGAGGCAAGGCCTGGGGCTGCAGCCCCTTTAACCTGGACATTATTATGAGTAAATACATCTACAGTATGATCAAAACTGTCTCCTGAAAGAGTGTATGGATGACAAAAGCAGGTAGATGCTGTAGACGCCACATTTTTAATCCAGTGCATATAATTTCATGTGAGTCTATTTGTGATTTATTCTACTTTGTTGTTGTTTTTTTTTGGTTGCAGCTTTGACAGCGGCACAAAAATTACCATGCAACCATTCTTTAGGTTTTAGAGAGCCTGAAATATTCAGGACAAAATATTTTTATGTTCTGTCTTCTGGGAACATAAAACGTTTTTTTTTGGTTTCATAATGCCCCACATTAGGCTAAAGAACAAATCCGCCGTTATGTTGTTCCGTGACTTGTAGGTATAACATAATAAAAAAAAAACAAAAACACTTTTTTGTTGATGCTTAACCTACGTAATATGGTATGCAGATTGGAGTGAAGTCTTGTTTACCATCCCCTGCCTCCTTTCTCTTTGCTGTGGACACGCCAGCCAATTTAGCCATTATCATTGGGTATGTGAGCGTAATACAGTTTGACCCATTGCTAATGATGTCCTGACACTTGTTTATTGGAGCGCTACATTTGGAGGGCTGGCATTTAATTGGAAGTGACAGGACAGCACCTGTAGCTCAGTCATGACAGTGTTTACCAGGGAAATGTTAGAGGTGAATAAGAGGAGAACTGAAAGTAAGTAAGTAAGAAGCACGTTTTGATTTATTTAAAGAAATCTTTATGCTGGTGATGTATTTCACAAATACACACACACACACACCAAGGTGACTATAGGTGTACACGATGCATCTTACTTTTGATACAATAAACCCCACAATACATCGAAGTGTGTCCTGGTCGGCTTACTTATATACAACGCTTTCTACAATACTGTTTGCTGAGTATTGTTCTTGTCATGTCTAAAGATTTGTCTAAAGATGTGGTTCTGACCACATCAGGACAGGACTCAGTAGTTTACCTCCATCTCAAAGAAAATGGACACTCTTTCAAGGACTCATATGTGCATATTTTGGACAAGTGAACAGGTGGTTTGAGAAAGGAGTGAATGAAGCAATCTATGCCCATCTGGAGCAACCAACCTTGATAAGAGGGGGAGGACTGCGTCATCAATTGTCCTCTACAGACCATTCTGCCTTGAGATCTCACCCTAGAAGGTTAACTGCTCATCAATACCAGAGCAGTCTTCTCTAGAAGGGTGTAACAAGGACTCCCATTCACATCTGGACACGTGACAAGAAAACTGACCGCACAGAAAGAAAAAAAAAATACACATAATTTGTTTGATTAATTATCCGAGATGATTAATGGTGTTTTATTTTGAAAACTGGCCGGATTATCTCTGTTACATTTGTTTTTCTTGACGTGTGTCAAGTCCTCGACACCGTAAGTTGCGTGATACGTCTCGCTTAATTAAGAGAGATCAACTGCTGGAGATCACAAAGGACAGGGGCCTTAAACGTCTGTTTGTGACATCAACTCTGCCATTTTCTGGAATAACCCTGTTGCCATTTCCGACATTGTATCTGTGTGAACAGGGTTTTTGTAGTGACGACAACTAAAACCAAAATTACGGTACAGACTGGACCTAAGTAGCATTTCATTGTCTCCCATAACCCCAAGGTGGGACAGTCTCGTTACAGCAAAACAAGCTCAATGCTCCCATTGATTTGGTGCTGCTGTGAGCCGCAAGTATTTTCATACACTTTTTAGTTTTTTTTGTGTTTAATTTGTGTCTTATTTTGAAGGTATGTGTAACCTTGTTAAAATATAAAATTTAATTTAAACACTTTTGGATAACAGGCAGGAAGTAATGGCAGATCCTAATCATTTATTGGCCCAGGTATAGGTGTGAGCAGGAAGTGGGCGTGTGGAAGTGTGTGATTGGATGTCTTGTTTTTTAAAGGGAAAGATTCAAGGCATGATGGGAGAAGAAGAAGCAATGGAGTCACATGGCCACATGTAGATTTGTTGGTTTGCAGTGTTAATATTGTCATCTTGACACTATTTGTAAGCTAATGCTACATCTTAGTGAAGTTCCAGCTCGGAGCTCGAGACAGATGTTTCCCGCTTAGTCCCACTGCTAAGCTGAAAGACTGTCATTGACTAATACAGCCAATGAAATTCATCCTGGATATCATACTCTCGGTGTAGGAAGAATGGAGTCTGATCTCGCCGGTTGTTGCCTTTTGTCGTCCTGACCTCATCACCTCTGGAGAAGCTACATCACTCCACCACTCACTGGTTCCTTCAACAACACCTTCCTTGCAGCACTTTTCTTTGGAGGTAACACTGTTATATTTTATAATGATCTCTGAAGTCTGGACATCGTCCCACCCAAGTTATTGCATCAGGCCTGCACCAGGGGTTTATTTGGTTTTGCCGACTGTTGTTTGTGCGTGAATGAGTGTGGGCTCAGTTAGTTGAGTATATAAAGTTGTGATAAATTATTTAAATGTAGATAAAAGTACAATTATTTTGATACTTAACAGTGTTTTGGTGAAGAAATTTTACTTTAACTTTGGGTAAAAAATGTTATGTGTTTAATCAAACTTATTTTTGTTCTGGTATCTTGTCCTTGTGTTTGTAAAACTTTTAAATCCTGAAGTAAACCTTTGTTTTTTATTTTTTTATATTTTATTTTATTTCCTTAAAACTTGAGTCTCATAATATTTATTTGCTTAACTTTAACTGTTACCTTTAATTTAGAAATACAAACAAGCTATTCAAAATCATTTGATTGCACTGAGGTTTATCAGTTAACTATTACAATAATCCAAACTACATTTAATAAGTACTTGAGGTACTTGATTACAATTAAAGTGGATTTGCGGTCATTTATATTATTATAGAAAAAAATACAACAGTCTGCAATACCGTGATCATTGTATTTTGTTTTTATCTGCTACACTGAAAATACTATCAGACATGAAACTTGTTCAGTATGGTAAGTGGATGAATCCTGCGATTGGAAAGTCGCACTGTATAAACTTGGCGTAAGGTTTTCACAAGCTTTGCCGTATTCTCTGAACCTTTTCAGATTCTTGCTAGGGATCTCTAAAATATTTATGTGATATCATTGCAATATGTTTTTCCGATGTAATGAAAAGTAGATCTCACTCTTATACACATCTAGATGTGTATAAGAGACAGACTCATATGTGCATATTTTGGACAAGTGAACATCGGTCAATATTGCTATTGAAAAAGCGTTTGGACCATATCGGCATTATTGGACGACCTATCATGAATGTCATTTTATGTTCGCAAACATCAAACTGTTGTATTTCAGTGATTTCAAAACATTCCAGTAGCTTATGAAGGCAGAGTGAGTGATGGTAGGCTCACAGAACCGCTATTTTTTTTTTTTTTTTTTTTTTTCCCGGTAACAGCTGAAAGGTCAGAACCGTGAAGAGATGACAGTGAAACTATTACATCTCTTGTCCGTAGCAGAGCGTTGTAGACAACGTGTCTGTCATCATTGGTTAGCACATGAGACAGTTCTTATAGACTGATGTTGGATGATGCTTTAGTGTTCTTCTTCCATGCTTGGTTTTCCAACAACTACAGTCTCAGATCTCACATATTTCTTAAAATGAATGACATTGTTGCTAACATTTCACAGATATTTCATAAATCACGCGTCATATTGTGCCCACTCGTGTGTTCGACTTGCTAAAAATAAGTGTCCTGCAGAAATGTCCTGCCCAGACTTGGGATTGATTTCCCAGCATTCAACATGCTAGACAACCATCTGTGCCATTTAGAGGAAGCAGGGCTTTATTCCAGAACAGAAAAAAAAACTTATCTAAGATTTTTGAAAACCAGTAAATACTGGGTTGATTTTGTTCTTTAGAATCCTGTATAGCCTCAAAGTGAAGTCATTGGTCTCCTAGTCCAGTCTATGGTAGCCTACAATGACGCTGTCACATCTCAAAGACAACAATAAGAGTTGAATAGTGTAGTCTGTCTATATGGAAAAGGTTTCAGAAATAATATCAATATATTTGTCCATGTTAATGATGATTTGGTCAACATTAAATATTGTTAATTGGCTAAAAAAAAAGCATTATCCATAGCTTGTGTCATTAGACTACAGTATTTCTATGGTGAATCACAAACAAACTAATTCTATATATTTGATACATCTTGTGTTTATTTGGGAAGACACTCTGAGAATCCTGTGAGACAATTGTTTTAGTTTGACCCGGGAACAAATGCAGTGTTCAGTGCATCAGATCAGATTTATGTAAACATGGCTGACATTGAACCTAAATAAATAGTTAAAATACTGCTTCTGTTCGGAACTACCAAAACATTTTGGTTCAAAATGCTGATAAGAATTCAATCAATTAGTTCCTCAATGTTTGAAACGATTCAGTCACAGAATCATGTTTTAGATACTGGAGACCCAGTAACGGGAAATACACTCTGAATGAACGGACGACAAATCTTCAACATAAAAAACAAAACAAACAAAAAAAAAAACCTCCATAAAGCTTTCAGTTCAACAAAATGTTTGTCCGTGACTGCAGACTTCAGCAACTCTATAGTCTCTAATTTTTTGGGAACCAGTGTTTCTCACAGAACCGGATCTATAAAGTTATTTCTCTCCTTTTTTCTCATTAAGCTGATTGTTTTTTGTTTTTGTTTTGTTTTTGTTTTCTAGATGCTAGATTGGCATTTTATGCTACGCTAACAACAAACTTAACAGCATCTTAATCAAAACCAATTACATTCTTCTTATTTTGAAAATCTTGCAAAATTTTCCTACATTTTTTGCTGATGAACTCGAGCGAATCTGGAAGACTGACATCCCAATGAATTCCGCAGATGTCGTCACTATTCTGTCATTGTTTGTTTATTGTGTTTATTGCAGTTGATGTGGAAGCGCAGTTTGACATCCAGTGGAAAGTTGGGGTTTTAATAACATTTAAGCTGCATGAGGCAACACAGGGGAATAAAAATGGATTTATGTCGTCCAATCAGCTGAGAGCCACGGCACTTCTTCTGAGAATTTTACTGCCTGCGTTCTATAAAGGGAAAAATATTGTGTCATTTTATGGCACAGGCAGCCGATTAAAAATCAAAGAGGTCCAGTTTGTTTGGAACATCATCATTAAAATGGTAATAAATTATGTTCAGCACAACATGTGGTATAAAAATTTCATCAGTGCAGTTTATCATACGCTAACTTTAAAGGAGGGAGAAATATACGGCAATAAAATCATAATATTAAAAAGCCTTTATGGTTTTAGGAAATTGAGGCCCGGACATTAAAATAATAAATGGGTCCAGAGAAATGTAAATATTGTTTGTTCAGACCAAAGACTAGAAAGAAAATGTCAAGAAATGACATAGAGTTTAGAGACCAGAGGATTCTCATTTCCAATACAAAGTAATAAAATGAGACGGGTTTGTTTAAAAAAAAAAAAAGATGTAATGCTGGAAATATCCGCACACTATTACATAAGCAGAAACAACACAACATAAATTAACTTTAAACTCTGGCCAAAAACACAGATGAACAGTCAAAGTATTTTCCTTACACCTGGTAGGAGACTAAAGTGATGCATTAAGTTAAGTTACTTGCAATTATGTATGTATGTAAATGTGCATGGTGCATCCATGGTTGATGCAAAAAACATGTTATATCCCCCAATGCCACACAATGGCAAGTTTTGGTTATATATGAATCAATTAAAAAATAAAGCTTAAATCTAGGTTTCTATGTGAATTAATTTAATTCTGATTCTTGATTAATTCCAATAATCAAATTCTAACTCACCTTCCTTTATCGAGTGATTTATTTTTTACTTTTTTAAGTAAAATTTACCCTAAAGTATCATGTCATATTCCCAAATTCATCAATTCATGTATCTTCATCTGCTTGGTCGTTGCCAGATTACCTGGTGCCACCCAATTGCATACCATATCGTATACCAATACCATATCGTGAGCCTTCCTGTGGGTGCTGAGCCCACAAGAAGTTATGTGAGTCTAGATTGTGCTGTGCTCAGAGCACCTCAGTGGTACCGTAGCAGCTGGTGGACTCAAATCTGTTTGCCTGTCTGTCCTGGATGAGAACCCCCTCCACCGTTGATGACCCGAGATTTAATCCATTTTTTTTTTCCCCCGTCTGTTTTTTTTTTTTTTTTTTTATATCGGGTGTTGTTACTCAGATCGTGTGAGGGTCTATAAGGGCAGCTGGCATTTTCCAGTTTTTTCCTGTTTACTGCATTTTATATATAATTGTTCGCAGTGGTTCAGATAACAGCACCCAGCGCCATCTAACACACTAGATTGAGACCTTGGACCTTCCAGCATACCCTACCCTTAAGTACTAGGAGTCTGACGAGAGCATCTTGGGGTAAACAAGAACTTTCATTTACTGGGACACGATGAAAGCTCCCAGTCCTTAGAGTTTACTACGTGGAAGTTCTTTCTTTCCTTACTGAATACGACCCAGACCTGCAGTACCACCTGTCCACTAATAGGGTGTTTACTGGGACATTAGGAAAAATCCAAAATAACCTAATTCATGCTATTGCTGAAGTGATGTGAGACAAGATGGAAAGTCGCCCCATTTTTTTTTTTTTTTTTTTTTGCGATGTGGGTTGATGAAACCACAGATGTGGGGAACACGGCACAGCTCACAATGGTTCTACGTTATGTCACTGAAGGCCTGCGGTTGAAATGCACGGCCCTCCACTGATTCTTTGTAAAGTGCCCTGGGATAATGCTTGTTAGGATTTGGCTCTATAAACAAATACAATTGGAGTTAAGTTCAGTTGAACCTGAGGCCTTGCAGAGACCAAAGTCCATCTCCTAAACTAGGCCAAAAATGCCATGTTCCCAAATATCTCAAAATATCTACCTGATGAAATAGCATTAATCTAACCACATGTTATCCAAAGAATATTAAACCACATTACTATGAAAAAAGTACATGTGGCACAATTCAATGGACATGATGTGTCTCTATCATGCTGTTCTAAAAGCAGCTAAGTGTAGTGTCAGTGTAAGATGTTGTACATTAAAAAAAAAAAAAAAACAAAAAACTGTACTGTTTCTCAGGCCATGCTGGAAGCCTTACCTAAGCTGATTTATTTGATGTTTTCTTGGCACAAACTAATCTGAACAAAGACACATGTCAGCCCTGTTTGATATTTTTCTGATAATAACAGTCTAGTAATCCTCCACTCACTTTTACCTGCTGTGTTCCTACCTCAGAGACCAGAAAAAAAAAAAAAACTCTGACACTTTTCCATAATTCATCAGTTACAGGACCACATCTCAACCTCTCTCTGCTTTCAGGAAAATAAAACATCTCCTTTTAAAATGCAGGCTTGTAGTCAGTGGCATAAAGAGTGAACAAGAGGCCGCAGATTCCCAGAAGTTAAAAGCACATCACTTCTTTAGCCTTGCTGTGATTTATTTAAAGCCGCGCGGCTGAAAACAACAGTATCTTTGGCTTTACAGCCAATTTATTTGACAAATAAAAAATTGATATGACGATGAAGGTAATGGCTGAGGTTATATACTGAAGATGGACCAGGCTCCTGACATCATATATAAATAATGGCAGTCTCCATTAGTAAAGCCATTAAAGTGGACAAAGAGGGAGTTTGAAATAAAGGATGTCAATTGGAAAATTACAGTATTTTTTACTTAAATCCTAGCATCATGTGTCTTCATCACAATTATATATATATATATATTTTTAATTATATGCTTAACGTTTATAGATATAGGTATATGTTTAGAGCAGGAGTGGGCAAACTTATTGACTTGCAGGCCAAAATGGGTCCAAAAATTGGCCTTGGGTCCAGGTCCTGTACCTTCCTGTGGCTGGTGAGCCGCTGGAAATTATGTGGTTTGGGAAGCAATGCCCAGAGCGCTTCAGAGACACGTCCAACAGATACCGTTTTCACAGTGGCACGGAATTCGTTATTCGATGCGACGGGAAACCAGTTTCGCTCCCCGTTCACATTACAAACTAATGTGCATTCGCTCCTCAACTGAAGCACATTAACTAATCCACCACCTCTTGTTGGGGGTTTCGATAACGAATTAACTAATACGGGTGTAAAGCAATAAAAAGTAAAACGGTTGTCGCTCCCCGCGTGTGTGTGAACACAACAACACTAGTTTAACAAGCTCGTAAATGCTACGGGAGTGGCTCATCTCCTTGTCAACCGCTAGATGTTGCTGCATTATTAGAAACAGGATTACAAAACACTTCCTCATATTTTCTCTCCTTATCTTCTTCATTCGTTCTTTGTCTCCTTCTCATCGCTTTCATACGACTCCTTGATCTTTCTTTAACCTGCTCCATTTAGTTCTCAAAATTGCATGTGCGTTTGTTGACAGAATCCATGTTGTATAAAACCACATATTAACGAGATCTCGTTATATAACCAAGTGATCAAATTGAAACTGGACCATGGTTGGTCAATGCGCATTCGCTCCCTTATTGTGTGTGGATGCATAGCGGGTATCGAATGTGCAGCAAATACTAAATTAAACTGAATGTGAATGCCAAGTGAATCGAATGCGGATTAGTTAATACGGGATCCAATCCCGAATTACCTACTTCAGTATTCGATTCCGAATGGAATGAGAAAACGATGTCACTTATCACTAGGCCACCACTGCTGCCCCAAACTAAGTCTGCCTTCTTTCTTTTTATGCATCTCTACAGAAAACATTGGCATTGCAGAGAATTGCACGACACCTATTGTCAGATGGACCAGTGGCCCTCCTTCTACTTGCGCTGATGTTTTCCAAGCTCAATCCTGGCCAACAAATAAACAACTCAATAAATAAATACAAACCAATAAGTGCAACTTCAAGCAAATATTTCGCGAGTTCTACTATGCCGTACAGGATGTTGGCCTTTTTGATCAGTTGGTTTCCACCCTGTGCCTTTATCACAGTTACTACAGTAAAGCAGGTCTGACAGAAACAGAAGCTCTGGGCCTAAACATTTTAATAAGCTCTAAAAATTCACACCACAGCAACCACATCCCTTACAGTGGCCAAATGGGCCATACAATACTGCAGATTATAAAACATGTGTCAAATTCAAGGCCGCAGGGATAATAAATGTATATCCTTGTTGTTTGTCAAATGTTACCAGTTGTCCTTCCAATTTCTCTGTATCTCAGCCTCATCTGTGCCCTGTGTGAGCGGTGTTTTCTGCAATTGGCAAATAATAATTTAAAAAATGTAAATAATTTTTAAGACATAGGAGAAACTTCTTTTTTGAATAATAATTAAAAAAAAAACATTCCACAAGCATCCTTATTCACAACACATTCACTTATATGTTCACGTTACGATATATGTTCACATTATTTATTGATTGTATCTGAAAATATTATGTATTAAATAAATAAGTATTCTAAATGTGACTGTCAAAAAAAGACAAAATACATTGTTGTATATGCTAGGGCATCATAGGAGTGTCAGTTGAGTTGATTTATACGGTCCAGCAGGTGTCGGTATTCAGTGACACAGTTTCAACACAGTATCAATACAGTTTTGCAATGTGTCGAAACGCTTCACGAAGCCTCATCAACCCATCACTAGATACTATGTTTCCTCTTCCTTGGTTAGAAACTGATGCATTTCCTCAGTTGAGGAATAAAACAAGTCCAGTTGTTGACAACTAAACTTCTTGGATATCATGACCTGTTTGAATGAGTATTTCAACAGATGTATTGTGTAGTACATGTACAATACACTCCATTTACTGCCCCATCGTGTAGCTGTTAGCAAGCCTGCCTCCAAAACAGAGAGAGCAGACAGTCCTGGGTGTGATTCCCAGAGAAACCACAAGATTGGCGCTTGTCAGGGGCAGCCTTAAAAGATAATATCCTTTCTTTCCTTTCTTTTGCAACTGGCCTAACAAGAAATTGCTGTGCTAATATTGCTGCCCAGTCAAATTAAGAAGAAACCATTCTGTGTTTATTAAAATATAGTCACATTGATGAGTTTCTGAAAATATTAATATTCAAAATTGAACATTTTACAAACATATGGTGACCTAAACAAAATGAAATTAAGATGGCTGACCACAGTTAACTATCTAAAAACAAGTAATTGTATAACTGATGTCAACAAAAAAGTTGGCAAATACAGGTTTTTTAAGGGTGGCGTCAACAATAGAAATACTGATACACATATAATTCGACAGTGACCCCAAAATTAGTTACTTCAAGAGCAACTGGACACAGTAGGTTTCTTGAAGACGTTTCACCCCTTCATCCAAGAGCAGAGGTGCCAAACTCAAATTCACAGTGGGCCACAATTAACAACTGGCATGAAGTCACAGGCCAGACTGGATATTTATTGCTCCCCCTAGTGGCCGGAGCCCCAAGCAACTGCCTGGCTTGAGCTTCTTCAAGTGTCGTACCTGATTAAAAGTTGATTTTTTTGGGAACATTGAATTTGGACCAGACACTTAATATTATTAACATATGATAAATTAAATTAAAGATAAAACCCACATCAGTTGTATTTGACTTTATCTATAGCCTCCCCAGATCCTTTCAATGTTGTTATGTTAACTAAATTTCTGTGCTATAGCACTAAAACTACAAATCCTACTAGTATATAAGGCCTATATACTGGTGGGCCAACTCTAGTAAATATTTGATATGATCTAGCGGGCCGGATATAATTACACTGCGGGCCAGATTTGGCCCCCGGGCCTGAGTTTGACACCTGTGTCCAAGAGGCTTCTTCAGTACTAACCGACTACAAGGGAGTAGTCGGTTAGAACTATTTAGTGGCTGCATACCTGTCAAAGGGGGGTTGTTGTAGAACAAAAGGCTATGGGACGGAGGTGGGGTTACAGGGTGATGTGTCCCACCCTGTTCGAGACGAGTTGTATGTTGAGTTAGAGGTGTGAATGGAGGAGTGGGCTTTAGTGTTGGTATCATTATTTCTCTTCTTTGTGATGGAGCCCTCGTCTGATCACAAGAGAATTTTCTGGGCAGAGAATTCAAAACAACTTTATAAGTAGATGAAAGATGAAATTTTGTCTTAGTCCTCCCCCTCTGTTGAGAGAAGGTTTCTCCAGGTTGACGTAGATGGCTTCCTTCACTCCTCTTGCAAACCATCTGTCTTCTCTGGCCGGGATTTGGACGTCTTCATCCACAAAACTGTGTCCCTTTTCTCTTCCTGGTGTAAATGAACCGCAGAGTCCTGTCCTGATGAGTTGGGTCTTCTCTGTTGTTGCATACGTTTGTACAGCGGTTGTTTGGGTTTCACTAATGCAGAGGTCAGGGTGCACTGTACTGCGTATACAACATTGCTCTGTTGGCGATGGGGTATTTTGTCTTTAGGGTGGACTTAGTTTCTGTCTAAGAGTGTTGTTGGACTTGAAATAGACTGGAATTTGGTGATCCTTAAAGATTCTTCTAAGTTAAGACTGTGAGTTAAGATCATTGAAAATTACGGTATCTCTAACGATAATCAAATGTAATTTGTTTAGCAAGATGTTGTTGCACCAGATCTATCCATTTCGCTGTTTTCCTTTTCACTTCTTGACCGTTGACCACAGTGTGGAATAAATCTTTTCATCGTCCCACTGATTGATGGCAAAGCCTCTCCACTGAGATGCGATTAAGTGTGCGCAACACATCGGATGCAAACGACCAGCCCACGGAACCTTCACATTATGTTGAGTGTTGTTGTCGATACTGCAGACTAATGTCCATGTGTGTGTTGATGTATGTGTGGAGGATATGCCCTCTTTTTTTTTTTTTCCATTACAGCACATGCGGCTGCTGCCCATCCATCAGTTCAAAGAGCAGAATAACCGAGAGTGACATTCAATTACGGTATGGTAATTTGTGTTCTTTTTTTTATTTATTTATTTGAGCTGCACCATTCATTTACTTAATTAACAGTTTTGGACGGGAGCTATCATGAGCACATTGCAGTAACAGGCCATAGCGAAATATCATTAGCAATAAACTTAATGGAACAAGTGAAGTGCGTCTCCTCGTCACCTCTGGAGGAGTGTGCGGCAAATTAGACGGTGAAGACAAAGGAGGCGGACGCAGAGAAATGGCTGCTGCAGAGTACTTTGGAGATTTCTGTGACATCCGCATCTTCAGAGCTTCATTCTGACGCATCATAACATTTACACTGTCCTGCTGTCAGTGATGGGCAGCACTAAAGAGAACCTTCTTTTTCTCCCGCTGCTGGTGCAAATTGGACCTTGTCTTCAATTAAATTGTGATTAGAACAGTAAAGGGGAGAGCCACGTGTCTTGACAGGCTCCACTGAGCTTGAGACGTTTTAGGATAATTAAAAAATTCAGCCAGACGAGGGAGAGCTGGGCAGTTTTTTTTGGATACTCAAATTTATGGTGCGATTGTTTCTTAAAAAATGTGCTTTTTTTTTTCTTTTAAAAAGTCATTTAACTGATTAAACAAGAACAGCCTCACGTTTGATGGATTGGTTGTTTAATGTCGATTTGTTGAGGACAGCACATGAAGTGGGGTTTTCTATACAATGTTATAAAATAAATTGTTGAATTGCAACGGTTTTATTTACATTTAATTTACTAAAAGGGTGTTAAAATGAGGGCCCAGTTGTTTATCAACAGTTGTCTGAAGAGTTTTTTTTTCAGTATTGAACCCACTTAAATCTTAGCCCCAGTTGGCCTTAATGGCCAAACACATTTTCATTAAAGCACAACGACCTGATGCCGAAACAAGAAATCATATCCAGAGACAGAGACAACTGCAGCCTGTTGTATGTGATGATTCTGCTTGTATGTATAATGTACTGTAAGTAGATTTACTGTCCGTGTATCTGTCTATCTATCTCTTCTGTATGTGTGTCTGTCTGTCTAAAAAGCTTTTCTGAGCTATCTATCTGTCTATCTGTTTCTATCACTATGTAACTGTCTGTCTGTCCATCTCTATCTATTTGTCTATCTGTTTTATGTCTGTCTAACCTTCTATCTTAATGTATCTGTCTTTCTGTCAGTCTGTCCGTCCGTCCGTGTGTATAACCTTCTATCTCTATCTGTCTGTCTATCTTTTTGTCCATGTTCAATCCATACCTCCAGTCTGTCTGTTTCTTTCCATTTGTCTGTTTGTTTGTCTGTCTAACCTTTTATCTTAATGTATCTGTCTTTATGTCCGTCTGTCCGCCTGTATATCCTTTTATCTCTATGTGTATGTCTCTGTCTATCTTTCTGTCCATGTTCAATCCATCGCTCCAGTCTGTCTGTTTTTATTTGTCTGTCTGTCTGTGTGTAAAACATTATACCTTTATCTATCTATATATCTGTCTGTCTGTATTTTTCTGTTTTATGTCTGTTTGTCTGTCTGTCTAACCTTTTATCTTAATGTATGTCTTTCTGTCAGTCTGTCCGTCCGTCTGCCTGTATATCCTTCTACCTCTGTCCATGTTCAATCCATCCCTCCAGTCTGTCTGTCTGTCTGTCTGTCTGTCTGTCTGTCTGTCTTTGCAAAACATGCGATAAGAACTCAAACTTGAAAGTTTCTATAAATGCCCTTTTGAAAATTAACCCAATTCAATGCAACCTATTCTGTGCCAAACAATCATCTCAGAACTTTTTGTGATTGTGTTTGTTGTCTAATACCATAAAGTGACAATGTGTAATGTGTCTCAAAAGGCCTTTTACCTCATGTCACTCAGTGTCGTCTGGCCTCGTTTTGATTGGTCATCTCCTCAACAGCTGTTTAAAACAGCCCTTGGTAACGCAAACAGGACAACAGGATGTTTTGGCTTATCACTGATTTACTCCAGCTCTGACGTCCTCATCTTTTTGTGTCATAAATCACCTAAATCCCTGCTCTCTGCAATCTGGCAATGAAGGATTTGTGCAAATTTGTCCTCTGATACTGGAAATGCAGGACATGTAAATGGATATGGGAGGCATTTATCAAAGCCAGCCTTAAATAACGGGCGGAGAAAAAAAAAGGAAAGAAACCCTGGACCAGCCGGCAGACACAAATTTATGTCCTAACATGGCGTCAACCACATTCGCCGCTGATTTGTTTTATCAAGTGGCTTCACCAAACTTCCTCCACCTCATTAATCTTGTCTTGCTGTTCAAATATTTGGACAGACAAAGGGTACATTTTACTATCGCCGCTTCTGTCACCTTGTACCAGAGCTGGAGAGACTATGTGCGGTTTGAATAATGAAAGCGGTGATGTTGAAATGTCCTGCTGGCCCGGACTGTGGCACTGATGGAGGAAACCTGCAGCGTCTCCATTAAAGAATGAAAAGGCTGCTCTCCTTTGTTGCTCCCAGTTCCCCCCATTATTAAAGGATCCCATTAAACCAAAGAAGAAGGTCACTTTTCCTTTCACTGCGATGACACATGGAAAGAGACCCGTGTCAGGTCAGAGATTGGGGACACTGATGAAGGCCCTGAGCCTTAGAGGGAAGGCGTTATTGATTGACTGCAGCAGCGTCGCGTCTCCAGCGCTCTCTGTCAATCACCTGCAGGCCGTTTTTCCTTTTGTTGCTGCCTTTTCTTCTGGCCACCAGTTGATCACCCACTCTCAAAACATTCTATCCAGTCCGTGTCCCCATTTAACTTCATTACCGATGAGGGTGACAGCCCCGCGGCAAAGGTAGGGGGAGATGAGGAGCATTGTTTTTTTTTTTTTGACCCCGCGTCTCCTCCAGACACCTTCTCTGCCACCATCCATCCTCAATTCCCCTCTTTCTGTTTCACTTCTCTGCTTATTCTATCACTGTTTTTCTGCCTTTCGTCTTGTCCTTTCCCGTCCAAGAACAATTGCAGTGCGGCAGCATTGATAACAGCCTGACAGACCTCGGTGGTGGGCTGGCGTCTGAGCCTCACCTCACCCATCCTCCTAACTCGACACTTCGCCTTTGTCGTCAAGGTCATGGGCAGCAGCTGAGAGCAGAAGTGTCAGGCTGCGAATGAAAGGCTTTCACCTGCCACCTCCTGCCAGTTCCTGTTTTCTATCTGAGATCTCTTGTCTCTATGACGATGAAAATTTGTAAAATTATATTTTAAAGGGAATAAAATGATAAACAGGAAACTTTAAGCATGTGCATCACTTAAGAAAATATATATATTTTTTTTTAATGTGTAGTGTCAGCAAACTTTTCCCCCACCAATTCAGCAGTGATGGATTGCAAAAACCATTCTTGGATGTCAGGTATTTATTTCTATTGTGTTGGATTTAGAAGAAAGGTGGGGTAAACATTTGGGTCACGGTCCTAAAAAAAAGGTACAGAAAATACCTGGTGTGTTGTTTCAGTATTTGGATGTAGAACTGGGTGTAGTTGGCTTGCGGCCAGTCTAGCAAGAAGAAAACAACGCCCCCAACCCAACACACACACACACACACACACACACACACACACACACACACACACACACACACACACACACACACACACACTCCGCTGCATTTGTCTATAAAATAGTTCTAAGTACACCTCTGCATAACATTGTATCCTTGTTAACATAAAGAAAACTTAAAGACAGAGATATAGTTCAACTTCCAAGGATGTGCAATTACACTTTATTGTAATACAGTGGAAAAAAAAAAAAAAAAAAATGAGCATGTTCCCCAGGGTCAAACGCGCCCCCCTCAGCAAAACACCTTGCACCCCCAGGGGGCCCCGCCCCACACATTGAGAAGCACTGGTTTATGCAAAAGAAACAGCATGATACATAAATCAATAACTAGTGTGTAACAATGTGCCTTGCACATTTATTCCACCCCCTGTGGTCATTCTGTGTCATAACAAGTAATCTGTCAAACTGTTTTGTCCTTAATTCTGGTCACATTTAGACAAAACTATCAACAAAGTGAACTGCAAAAGAGTAAAATGCATTGATGGACACTTAGTGGCTAATTATTCCCTATTATCCATGTTTCCTCAACAAATAACCTGTGACTAATCTGATTAAAGCTTCAATTAATTTACCCTCAGTTTTCTTGCTCATTATTCCTGTAAATCAGGCAATATTTCGACTACCGGGTCACAACATGTACTAGAATATGACAGGGCTGTCAGCTAAGGAGCAGAGAAATTGAGCATTTGTGTGAATTGATTTGTAAAAGTCATGCTTTTAGCCATTTCTATGCTAAATATTTGGAAATGATGGCAATGCATAGACAATGCAGATAATTGAGAATTATAATTTGGGTATGGGCGTCAGTGGAGGGGTTGGGAGTGGGGGGGTTGCTGTTAAGGAAGCAGACTTGGGTGTGCAAGGCTTCAGGTTACAATTCATCAACTGCCAGGTTGCCAGGTTGGGCACCGTCCTGATCCACATAACTTCTAGTTGGCTCATCACCCACAGCAAGGCTCACAGTATGTTGCATTGTGCTGAAAGGCATTGTTATGTAAAACTGCTGAATATCCAATGCTTTTGCATCCAACCAGATACAATGTCATTGGTGTGGAAATCCAGAATTCATCTCCCGAACTCCTCAACTCTTTAGGATGCAGGTGAATGAATGGATGAATTTGGATTCATAGTTTAGGTAGGCGATAAAAATGCATCTGACCGTTAATTTTTTTCCCGAGGTCTGATGTAAATAATCCACCTCCCGTTTAGTTGAACACAATAATCATATGTTCACGTGAATTGAATAAAGACACAGGAAGCAGGGCCTCGCTCTGAGTCTCTCTGCTGCCACCTGCTGCAAAAATATTAAACTTATTGTGACGTAAATAAACAATAGTTTTCAATCAATTCTACAATCAAACATTGTTAAACATTGAATCTGTGACGTTTTGCTTCAACATTAATGAAGATGTTTGTCTGAAAAGAAGCAGCGTGGCCCAGAAAGCCCGTCTGTCCCTTTCCCTGCTGCGTCAGAGCCGTGGACGGTGTGCCCTCTGTGGAGGATCTTCTCTTCTCTGCACTGCTGGGGCGCGTGTTTACCACCTGACTTCAAACCAGACTCTGTCTCGCACCTCAGGGGTTGTAACTGGCGTAGGAAAAATTACACCTGAGGCGATGAGTCTCGCTCATACATGGGCGGTGACACTGGGAGTGTAATTCAGTGCGGCTTTGTGGAGATGAATAACAACCCCGTCCTTCCTGCACATACACACACGTACACTTTTTGCACTACCATACAAAACCCCCAGAGAGTGAGAGATTTAAGATTCTGTTAATTCTCCCGTTAACATAAACGCTGAGGTTGAAGATTTTCAGGTATCACGTCCTCGGTCGCCTCACAGTAAATGGAAACGCGACTGTTTAAAATTCATGTGTTTCAGATGAGAATATTTATTCTGGAAGTGTTTTTCATTACGGCTCTGTTATGAATGTTTATGAGTGTGAACATGGACCATATTAAAATGACTGTTTGCTCCTCATCCACACATATTACACAGCTGCCAAGGCTGCTTTCTATAAAACTCTTTTATCAAATTGTGTCTGTTAGTATTTTATTATCCCTGCATGACAAGGCAACAGTCAACCAGGCGGAGGACTCAAGCAGAGAGAATATATTCTGAATTTGTTAATGGATTTCCAACACAGAGAGAATCCTTTAAAGATGATCCCACAAAAAAATAACCCAATTTTTAGTCTTAACTAATAGAAAGCAGAGCAAAAATCAAGTCACTTCCAGCTACTGCTTAGTTTATTGTGGAAATCTCTGGTTCGACCACTGGTACTGGTCTGTGGATCATCTTGTCCTGGGCTACAGTGTGGGATGAACATTCATTCATTCATCTTCTGCTTGTCTGTTACTGGGTTGCAGGGGCAGCTGGCGCCACCCAAATCACACTGCATCTTATTGTGAGCCCTCTTGTGGGTGGCGAGCACACAAGAAGTAATGTGGGTCGGGACGGTGCTATGATCAGAGCACCTCAGTGGCAACCCGGTAGCTGGTGGGATGAACGATTAAGCTAAAATGTAATGAATCTGTTGATTTTTTTTTTTTTTCTTTAGACAGCATCTACCATCCAACCATTTCCCTCTACTTATCTGATAATGGGCCGGGGGCATCAGTCTCCATTACTGCCACCCAAATCTCACTGCACCATACCAGTCTCTCTTAGTCCCCCCTTTGTCTGGAGGTGAACCCTAGATGTCCACACCGATGACAGAGGCATTGACTTTATGGCTAACTGCTGTTAAATTGTCCATCCATCCATCCACTATTTTACCCACTGTTTCTAGAGCATTGGGTCACGTTCACAGCAGTCCATGACTGCCACCCAAACCGCAGTGCACAGCACACAATTTCCAGCAGGTAGCGAGCCCACTAGAAGTCAACCACCCTAACAAGGATTGAATCTTGCCCAGGAGGTGAACCCTTGAGTCCCAAACCAATGACAAAGACATACAGTAGACCAGTGGTGGACAAAATTTTAGAATCAAGAGTAGAAAGATGGAGTGTTTGTTGAAGTCAGGCAAATGGCATTTAAAACCCACATGTAAAACCTGAGATGCTAAACTTCTTAAATCATGTATGACGTTATATCTTTGCAGGGAAAAGGCACAAGTATATTATTAATACAAATAAATTATCTGGACAAGGTTGGCGGGCTGCAATAACAAACTCAACAGGCTGTATCTGGCCCCCAGGCCTTAGTTTGCCCATCCCTGGCATAGACTATTGTCCAAAGCAAAGGCCTTGGATATTCAGCAAGTTTTCAGATTATTGTCTTTTAGACCGCGGTACTGTCAAGATAAAATCTCAAATAGTTTCAACTGACTAACTTTTCAGGAAAAGTATGTATGCATACCATAATTGATTGGAAACAATTATGCAAGTCCACAACCCTGTGACATGATAAAGCTGTAGAAACTAACTAAATGACTTTTTTTTCAGTATTTGTATAAAAAAATATTTAAATATAAACGTGAAACACCTATAATAATCTCTTACTTGTATCTTATTCCTCAGAGTTTCTACCTACTCTGCTGTGAAATAAGGTGAAAACCGCTTCATGGTGGCTATAATAGAGCCATTATGTTGCTACACACAGTATTTTAGTATAAAAAACGCACTTTTAAATGTGCAAATACAGGACAAATTATTCTCGTTGGAAAGAAGCACAACCTGGACTTGGCCTTTTTTGCGAGTTGTAAATTATAAACTAACAGTATTAAGATGAATAACCTTTTTAACTGTGTTCTTGGAGGAAAGCAGCTTCTTGTTAAAACACAAATATCCTGTGTTCAGATGAAAAACTTCCTGTGGTTAATGAAGTGGAGCTGCTGCTGCTGGTGGCTGAGCCTGGTTTGTTGTCAGTCGTTTCTTTCGTTCTTTCATCAGTGATTTGGTTTGAAAGTTTGTCAAACTGAAGCAGATTAGAGATTTTTTTTTTTTTTTGAAGATAAACTTGTTGATGTTTAAAAGAGTCATTAAGTCATTAACACCTAGGTCTAGTGTTTATTTTATTTTCTTTTTTTCGGTGATGAACTGTGTGTTTCACACGTTGTGAGATGAGACCTAAGATCTCTTTTTATCCTTCTTTCCTTAAAGTGTTGTTTGCTAATTGGATGATGCAGCGTCAAATCATCCAGATTAACTAAGCACTGTGGCTGAACTTCATCAGATTATTCTTCAACATATACATAGACTGACAAAAACCGGACAGCTCGACAGACGATAGATAGATAGATAGATAGATAGATAGATAGATAGAAGTTTGAGTATGTAAGACTTGAACAATGGATCAGCATAATGTAAGCATACCCTCCATACATATGCACAAGTATATACATACACATGTATACACAGAAATACACATACATGCTGTTTAAAGGTGGATTTAACATGTTCACAAAGTATATTGATTATCCACATATATAGACATGCTAAAACACACACACACACACACACACACACACACACACATCCATGTGCATTATGTAAATATAAACATATATACAGCATATGTATATACATGTCTATGTACATATAAACAATCATACAGCCAAACTTACACCTGCATCATTATATGCACAAAGTATGTCATAAGATACAGTATAACTGTGTATATACTGTATGTATATATATATATATATATATATATATATATATTAGACATGCTAAAACACACACACACACACACACACACACACACACACATCCATGTGCATTATGTAAATATAAACATATATACAGCATATGTATATACATGTCTATGTACATATAAACAATCATACAGCCAAACTTACACCTGCATCATTCAGGGCATACAATATATACACCACATATGCACAAAGTATGTCATAAGATACAGTATAACTGTGTATATACTGTATGTATATATATATACTGTATATATACTGTATATATACTGTATATATGTAGTATATATGTAGTATATATGTATATACAGTATATATATATATATATATATATATAAGTTTTTAAGTTTTGTGTCTGTTGGTCCTGCTCTTAGGGATAAAGAGACTGTCACTGAACTGACTACTGTGCTAGATGATGGCAGGGCATGAGGGCAGATTGTTAAATGTCCTCCTGCCTTTCTCCAAGTTTGGACTACATTTAATAAATAAAAAAATAAAAATTATAAACTGTGAATTAATTTTCAGTTTGCAGGATTCTCAAATGCAATACTGAAGGTCTAGCATTTGCTGACTCCTATTGGCTTCCTTTATGAATGCCTACACTCAGCAGTATAACATGGTAAAGGTAGCTATCCTGGGAGTTTTTTTTTTTTTTTCTAGGGAAACGTATTCCAGTTGCTTTGTGCAAGTGCTTCACATGCATGTGATCAAACAACTTATTTTAACATATTTTAATGACTGATAGTGTAAGTCTTAATGGCGGTGAAACGGCTGTTGGATGAGTAAAATATGATTTTGTAAAAGAGATGATCATAATGCAGGATCTCATGCATATATTGTTGCTAATGTCCTGTTGATTTTATGTTGCAGTGATAATGAAGGAATAAACTATTCAGGGGATGAGGAATCAACAGAAATAGTTAAAAACATTTGTCTCTTTTAGAAAAATAAATGACACAACATGATTTATTTAGAATATTGTGTTTTGATGAGCCACTGCTAGGTGGCATTAAATGAAACTGAGAGGGTGCATGAAAGAAAACCCAAAGAGCATGCAGCTATTTCTTGTTGCGACAAGAATGTCACCTTGAAATCTCCTTCAGTGCTGCATCAAACTTTTCCCCCTCGTCACGTTCCGATGTTCCCGTCTTGTTAGCAGACCTCATATTGTTCTCCATGTTTTTTCCCTCAAGGGTGACTCAGTCACATCGCACTGTTTCATATGTTAATATGTTCCAGAGACGACCTCCTGTGGCAGCCTCACACAGTTCCAGAGAACCTCCTCCTTCATGCACGGCTCCTTCTGCTTTCAGAGCAGTCAAACCCAGTGTGAAAATCCATCTTTATCTCCCCTCCTTCCTTTGCTTCCTGTTGACCTGTCTTCCCTGGGTTATTTATTTATTTTTCTTTCCTTCTCCCTGCAGTGGGAGGAAAAATTATGAAGGGGAAAAAAAATACAATTTATTGAAATGTCACCTGGTTGTATGGACTTTGGAGGAGCTCAGCTCCAGGGTGAATTCTGACATTAAAGCCCATAGTGACCTTTTATAAGCACATTATAGCATAACAGCTACGTCATCCTACGTCTGGCTGTCACAAATGCCACATTGAAATAGTGCGTTATAAAGCATAGCGTACTGATATCACGTGTAATCGTGCCTCAGAGTCTAAGGGATGATACGGGACAGCAGATGACGCAGTGGTACATTTGGTGCTCGTGATGTCAGAACTATAAGAAAACTTTTCTGTTGCAGATTTAATACCTTAATGTAAATGCTCAACACTGTTCACTTACCACGGACACAAACCTCCCTACACTGGCTGCACACCTGGCAACCCACTGTGGTAAATTGATCAAATGTTTCTATCCACCATAAATATGATCTTTACTTTATCCTGATCAGGCTGTAATTTATCAGGATTAACTCAAGACTCTGTGTTAATGGAAAGCACTCTGTGCAGCCTGTTATCGATAATCAAGATAAATTATGTTACTGTACATTTTTGTTCGTAAAAGAATTAAAAAAAAAAAGTAAAACAAGTGCATATGTGACTGTCAAATACAAAATGACAAAAATATAATATATATGTATATATATATGTACGTATATATGTATGTATATGTATATATGTATATATGTGTGTATATATGTGTATATATACATATGTGTATATATATAGTGTTTTAGAAACCATTGCTTGAATGAGTGCAGTGGTGGCCCAGTGGTAAAGAAAGACCTGGGTCCCCAGGGCTTGCCTATAAACAATTCATCAAGTCATCAGGTTCTTATCCATCATAGCATTGTCCACAAAACTTCCAGTGGACTCACCACCCACAGGAAGAGTCATTGTATGCAGTAGTGTAGTTTGTGTGCCAGAGGTGGACACTGCTGCCCATGAGAGCTTGTAAACTGTGGGATCCCTATTTGAATGAGTGCAGTGGTGGCCCAGTGGTAAAGAAAGACTTGGGTCCCCAGGGCTTCCCTATAAACAATTCATCAAGTCATCAGGTTCTTATCCATCAGCTTCCAGGTTGCCACTGAGGTGCTCTGATCATAGCATTGTCCACAAAACTTCCAGTGGACTCACCACCCACAGGAAGAGTCATTGTATGCAGTAGTGTAGTTTGTGTGCCAGAGGTGGACACTGCTGCCCATGAGAGCTTGTAAACTGTGGGATCCCTGCAGTATTGTAGTAAAACTGGCTGTTAGCAAAAAATAAAATAAATAAAGACCATTCTTTCATGCAACTGTGTTTTTCACTCATTGTCCAAACAGACAGATGAGGGATTTTTTTTTTGTCCTGTCTGGAGTAAACTCTGTCCTTGGCCAATGGCTGCCGGGATAAACTCCAGGTCCCACTGATACCCGACGCAACACAGTCAATGGCTGTGTGGATTGAATGAGTTCTTGTCCTGTAGTTTAGCAACAGCTTTGTTTCTGACGAACTTTGACAACATTCAATGTTATTAGCTTATTTCAGAGTCTTGGAAATCGTATTTATTTATTAGTTTTATTGAAAATACAAATCTGTTAAAAAATAACCAGGCAGCTGAAGACCCGAGCACTCTCTGTCCTCCAGATTGGTTTGGAATTCTGCCATTCCTCATAAAAATTTTGTTTCCGCACATAAAATTTTATACCACTGTTATAGAGAGGGATTTCTGTCCTATGACAGCCTGACGGTTCAGTCTGTATACTTGTTCAGCAGCAGATCCTCAGCTCTGGGAATTGAAAATAGAATGTGACTAACGATGAAATAAACAGCTGATGACATCTTGTGTTCTTTCAAATCAGAATGTGATATGGAACAGAGACGCAATTAAAACTCATTCATGTGTTCTGATGTTCACTGTCACGTCATAAAGACAATTTCCGAGTTTATCTCTGGGAAATAATGAACAGCCCATAAAATGTTAATATCACTGTGGAATTTATAAGAAACTTTTTAAAGTTCTGTAAAATAACTTATTGTATTTAGTATCAAACAAAAAGAAACTTCCTGGACAAACTTTTTGGGGAAAATTTAGCCACAGTCACATTGACTGTACTAAAAGCTAAAAATATTTAATTTTTAATTAAAATTGACTTTTACAGTGAACACATTTTCAGTATTACTAGACATTTATGAAAATTTTGCCCAACAAACTGCAAATATCAAAGTTGACAGCTCTCAAGGCTAGAACTAATTTCATTTTCAAACAAGTAGCTTTTCCTTTAACTGAATGACACTAAAGTGGCCCTCAGTTTCAGAAATGTTGGTCCTTAATTCCCAGAAGAACCACATCCCTCAATAGTCATATTTCACCATTGTGGGATTAATAAAGGAGGGGATATAAACAATTAGTATTATTATATTCCTTATTATTTAAATAATTAGTGTTGGGCTATTACACTCTCTAACCATTTCTGACCGAACTTGGAATTTAGCTTCTGGTCTTCATTTATTTCAGCATTTTTTTTTTATTTCAATTATAACTATTAATAAACTGGATATATCTTTTTTTTTTTTTTTTTTTTTTTTTAATTTCAATTATAACTATTAATAAACTGGATATATAATTTTTTTTTTTTTTTTAAGAGGTTACTAAATATCAAGTTTGACAAGTTTACCGGTTGTATGAAAAAAAAAAAAAAAGACAAAAATATATAAATTAGTTTCTTCTTCTTTTAAAAGTATTTTTTTAAATTTTTCTCATACAGTATGGCAACTCTTCTGGAAAAAACAGAAAGTCTGTCTATGTCATTATCAGGCTGTGAAAGTGTTCTATAAACAGAATCAATATCAGCACCAGCGTCTCTCCCATCCTCCTCTAATGGTAATGAGAAAATATCGAACAGCAGATCAACTCCACTTTCAAAATGCAGCCATTTTCCCCGAGCTACATTTATGTTAACTTTCATGTACACTGCGTCCTTGGAGTTACTTCCTCTTTTCCTCATCTGATTGCAGCATGTTTGCAGCTTCTTGGCCCTGAGCTAGCCAAAATTCTCGAGGATTGAGCCAGTTCTTTGAGAGGTCACCTCGCCTCTAAGCCAGGCTTCTGTTCCTCTGAGAAACCGGTGGATCCTGCAGCTTTGATTAGCGCCTGCTCTAACTCCGCTGCACCTCCTGCAGGCAAAGAACAAACCATCTGAGTCAAAAACACCAGTCCAACAATGTTTGTCATCGGAGAAGCAGATTCAGGGAGTGAGAAAAGAAGAAATTAGCTTTTATTCTTCTCAACCCTGAAGCAGAACCTCTGATCGAAACATTGGCCCGAGTGCACTGACACTTAATAATGCAGCAGGACGCCCAGTGGGCAGGCTGAAGGCTGCGGGCGAACTTTTAAATGCCACACCGAGGTGCTGGACTGGCCATATTTACGGCTCTCAAACAGCTTCGACTGCTCACTTTATCGAATAATGACATTTTGTAAAGACCTGCAATAACGTACTGTAGACATTTGGGTTTTAAAAATGAGAAACACAAAACATGACTGGAAAAAAAAACAAAAAACTACTTGTACAAATTAACATATTAAAGCAGTCTTAGTTGTGTATGCCATGAAATATGTTTACATCTTTATTATTAGACAACTATATCTAAAATTTAGGTAAGTATTTTACTTGTCATTAAATTTACCATTCATTTAATTATGGAGTTCCACAAGGTTCTGTGCCTGGTCTAATCTTAATCTCTATATAAAATTACTATTAGTTAATTACTATTACTATTAATTACTAATTACTATTGTTAAAAAGCACAGTTTGTAAAAGAGATACACTGGGCCACACACTTCCTTAGAGTGGCTTCATGTAAAACATTTTTTCTTATTATATAGCCTCACCATCTGAATGAAACATAACCATTTTAAGGGAAAAACTGTTGTGATATTTTTGTTAGGATACCTTGACCAATAAAAGGCAGGTTCCCAGAGTAGAACTCTACCATCTGCATGTTATACCAAAATTGAAATGTCCTTTTGTCAAAACAATCCTGAAAAATATGTGTACTCATTGATCTGGATGGACTACTGGATGTGCTCTCTGCTGTCAGGTTATCCAGTCATACCAACAAAGACCAGGTATTGAGGCCACATCTCCTCAATTCTGTCTTCCCCTTAAAAATAACCCTCCTGTTTTTAAAGATTTCCCTAAGTTAGACCAAGATTGCTGGAGGTGCACTTTATGCCGCCCTTCCATAAAAGAACACATGTTCATAATAACCCATGTTATGTAAATAACTTTGTCTCCTATTCTGCACTATTTCCCCGCAACTTTCTCCTTGTCAGTTTCTTCCACAGATACTAACGTGTCTCCACAACAACGAATCCTGATAGAGACCAGACACTGATGCTATTCATATTCCTAACGAATCAAATCAAACCCTGCAGAACTATTTTTACATCTAACACCGATGATAAAGTTCTCATAACTGTACTGTTTAGAGCTTGTCGTACAGTGCTCTTTAAATTATACTGTTGTATCTGCTCATGCTTTCTTTTTCATCCCCCTTCTGCTGTCTCCGCCCTTTGATCCTTTCTCTCTTTACCTTGGCAGACGACAACATTGAGCCTGGATCTGGATCTCAGTGTTTCTTCTCACTTGCATTGCTAAAATTCCCTCAGTGTTTGATTTTAATTAGTCACGGTCTGCTGGTGTTGAAGAACTGCACAGTAAACTTAACGTAATATTGACAGTATATACGTATATGCAGATGTTTTATCCCTCCTGTGCTTTTGTAGGGAATTGTTATTTCTTAAACAATATATATTGCGCTTAGTGGTTTTAGGAAGTGGACTTGGGTCCACAAGGCTTCAGGTTCTAATCCGCCAGCTGCCAGGTTGCCTCTGTAGTGATCTGATC
>JAFBJS010004006.1:0-27287 GCA_016785265.1 Paraplagusia blochii | reverse complement strand
GAGTACGGGGGTCTCCATTAGAGCCAGTGAAGTCAATGGCAATCTGCACCACAACGAGAAAGAGTCAAAAACTTCCTTCTGCCATCCCTTCTTTTGGAGCGCAGGCGTCAAACTCAGGCCCGGGGGCCAAATCTGGCCCACAGCGTTCTTCTATTTGGCCCGCAAAAGCTTTTATATACTGGCAGGATTTGTAGTATTAGTGATGCATGGTCTCTGTTATAGCACAGACATTGAATTTTTTTGCTGTTGTAGGTGTGTATCAGTATCAGGGGTGGCAGTTGAGGACAGGCAAGAGCTGCAGTTGCTTGGGGATCCAGCCACTAGGGGGCACTGTCAATTATTTATTTTTGCTGGGGCCACTGATTAGGTTAGGGACCCCAGTAATATCTTGCAAGGCTTCCGAAGAGACTCTAGCACAGGGGTGGGCAAACTTTTTGACCTGCGGGCCACAATTTCTCCTAAAATTGGACACGGGGCCGAGTCAAGAGCAGAGAGATGGAGCGTTCGCGTAAGCTAAGATAAATGGCAAGTAAAAGTCATGTATCAAACCCAAAATACTAAATTTCTAATAGCCTATTATGTCATCTACTGGGAAAATGCAGGCATTGTAGGGAAAAGTCGGAAGTTTAATTATAATATAAATAAATTATTTAATTTGGACAGGGATGGCGGGCCGCATTAAAAGGCTCATGTGGCCCCCGGGCCTTAGTTTGCCCACCCCTGCTCTAGCAGCAGCCCTGCATTTAATATCCGGTGATAGAGATATATTTCTAGTAGATATATTTCTAGACTTTCGACAACGAAACACTGAGCACTTACTGTGAAGTTGATCTGGCAGCCACCCATTATGTAGTCCAGAAATGTGTACTCTTTAACAACCTGTGAAAGATAAAAATGAAAAAAAAAAAATCAATAAAAAAAAAAACATTTAAAACACGTCTGTGCTTTAAAAGGTAACATTTCCTTGGACCTTGCACTGTTTTATGATGATCACACCAGAGTTTTTATAACTTCTTTTCTTCTGTTTCTTGTAACTATTGATGCATTCAAACTCAGCCTGGGAAAAAAAAAAAAAACAGTTGGATGATTTTTTTTTTTTTTAATGATTCCTTTTGTATCATAAACATCCAAACCGATAATGAGTTGGCGACATCATCTCACCGCAAACGTCTGTGAAGCCTGCTGTATTTGACACAGTGTGGCCTGGAAGGATCCAATGATCTCGTGAGATCCGCTGTTGTTGTAGTCATAACAATCAACCTTTGAATTAAAAACAATACAGATGACATTAAGACATTTTTCCACTTCCTTCAACATTGAATTTTCTAAATACAAAAACAATAGAGAATAAGAGTCAGAAACATGCTATGGGTGGGAGGCAAAACACCCCGTTATCCAAACAATCACACAGGCCTCTGTACTGAAGGAGAGACTCCAGAATCATTCCTGTCCTAAGACATAACGTTGAGAGACCAAAACAGAGGAGACAGACAGTGATGCTACAGTTGAGGGTGAAAGAGGAAGATCTCAGAACACTAATATATAGACCTGTTGGACAGAGAAACTACAACATTTCACCGGTTGGTTTACAGACCTGATGAGAGTGTGACGCACCTGGGTTTTTTGACATTTTTGTTTAGTGGTTTTTTTTTTACATGTCTTGAGCAACAATGATGTATGGATTAGAGACGCTAGGAATAGGTAGAAAACAGGAGACAGAGCTGGAGGTGGAGGAGTTAAAGATGCTGAGGTTCTCTTTAAGAGAGACAAGGATGGACAGGATCAGGAAGGAGGTGATTAGAGGGACAACACAGATGGGAAAATTTGGAGAAAAAGCAAGAGAAGACAGATTGAGATGGTTTGGACATGTTCAGAAGAGTGTGGTTATATTGGTTGAAGAATGATCCTAGAGATGGAGCTACCAGGTAGGAGTCGAAAGGAGATTGATGGAGAGAGGACATGGAGGAAGTTGGTGTTAAAGTTGAGGATACAGAGGACGGGGTGAGATGGAAATTGTTGACTAGCAGTGGTAACCCCTGAAAAAATGGACAAGTCGAAAGGAGAATAAGAAGATGTCTTGAGCAACACCTAAAACGGACTTCACGCCAGGGTCACTCTTCATTGATCAGGTGTGTCAACCAATGAGTGAAACGCTTCCATTTAGATGTGAACAGAGCATTAGGACAGGACATACAGTAGGTAGGTGTGCTGGCAACCGTGAGCCATCCTGCTCTAATAGACACTCACACAGGAGTTAACAGTTAACTCACTTTCAGCGTGGACTTGAGAGAATGTCTTCAGTTTGCTTTAACAGGGGTTAGAGGACAAAACACACTCGTAACTAAACTAAACACTCTGTGTTACTGGAAGGAGGATCTGCTTGGAGAAGTCATGGGAAATTGTCAATGAATGTAAACAAGATTTTATCGCAATGTTTAGATGTTTTCATGGGACACGTGCGCAAAATCCATGGAATTCGCCCCACTGATATCATTGCGTTTATAATTTACACCAGGGGTCCCAAACTCACGGCCCGTGGACCATTTGCGGCCCGTGGAACTATATATTTTGCGGCCCCCACCTTGATGTGAAAGTTGAATGTTAGCGTGGCCCTCAAGATTTATTAAGGGGATTAATGCATTTTATATATTTTGTTCTCCACATTTTATGGTAAAACCTAGTTCTCAAAACCCCCCGATCCTGAGACTCCTTCTGGTTCAGTGTTGTATTACACAGAATCAGTTGAGATTTGATTTTTTTTATAATTTTTTTTTAGGTATTGAACACTGAAAGCTGACACAGCCCTTCGGTGAAATTATAGTGTGGGTGGTGGCCCTCAACTTATTTGAGTTTGAGATCCCTGGTTTACACAGAAAAGCGCAAGCAAAAACAAAATTAAAATATCAATAAATAATATTAATTACATTTCATTTACTCTTTATTATAATGCCAAACAGTGGTTGGATTTACCTTAATTGATTTTTCTACATCGCCCCCACAGAGCGCCTGCATCGAGACACGGAATTTTCTCCAGGATGGATTTAAGTTGTTCTTCACCACCTGTTTAGCAGCACACGTTGACAAGAGACTCAAAAGATTCTAGTACAATCACTTTTTCTTAAATGTAGTATTGCGAACGCAGCGCGTACTCACCTCCGTCCTGTGGGCCAGCTGCCATCCAGTCCCCGTCTGCTTGTAGAATTCCAGAAATGGGTCAGACTTCCCGAAGAAATCCTTAAAATGAATAGAAAGTAAGGTTAGACGTATATAAAATCAAATAATCTTCTTATTGTGATTTTTGGGAACAACATTTTCAAGTTTTGGTGTGATTTGTGTTTATCTATATTAATACAGAAGCCAAAATCAACCAAACAAACTCATAAATACCTTTTTGTCAAGTTTTCTGGCCGCAACTTCAAATTCCACAGCTCGGCTATCGGTTCTTTCTTCGGCACATATCTAGACAGGAAGGATGTCACAGCAATTTTTTTTTTTTTTTACATTTTTACCTAAATTTAATACATGTCATAAGAAATCCATCTCACGCTGATAGTTCCTTTTCCCGCTGCGGTCTTGTCCCTCATGACAAGTGGTCTCGTCAACTTTTGTGAGGACACAATCTGCACAAAAGTGATGTTTATATCAGCAATAAATATTTGTGATCCAAATGATTCCTACTTAAAATAATAGGAAGAGACATAAGGATGCAAAGTGCTATATTTTTTGTTACTTACTTGTCCTAAGGTACACTCCAGTTCTCCCAGGAAGTCTGCATCTTGCAGGCTACTGTTGTCACTGTCAATGTCGTAGATTTCAAACTTCAGCTTCTGCACCATTTCGAAGTAATAGTCGAGAATGAAGGTCTTGGAGAAGCTGGGATTAAGGCAGTTCTTTATCATCTCTGTGCGCCCAAGCTAATGAGAACAAATGCAAAAGAGCCGTAGAAATGATGAGTCAAAAGTGAAGCAAAAATTTAAAGATGTCAGGTTGACAGTCTGACCTGTCAATACTTACCTCTGACCAGTAGGGCCCAGAGGTGTTCATTGAAACCACGCAGATTGGGTCAGACTTTGAGAAAGTGTCCATGTCAAGCAGGTTGTTGCACGAGATGCTCAGCGCCACCTTGGTCACACAGTCTTGTGTGGCCTTGATGTCCGAGTTTCCTCCTACTGCAGCCATGGCAGTCTGGGTACCAGTAAACACTCAAGCTGGGAGAAATAGAAGGTAGGCAGTGTTTATTTACAAGAAGAGTCCAAAAGTCTTCAGGTTCTAACCCCCCTTGCGACTTTGTGTTCTGAAGTTTTTTCCTACCCTCTCTTTTAAATTTAGTGGCACATTTTATAGGTGATAAACACCGATAAAACCTTCTGACCCTATGTTACAGGGTTTTTAATTGGGCCCCAGTCCCACAGGGAGGCTCACAGTAGTGGTATGATTTGGGTTGCAGCCGTGGAGACAGCTGCCCCTGCCACCGACAATGTAAAAGTGGATAAAGATGTTTGAATTAATGTTTATTTACTTTATTTTTAACTATATTTTGTGGTAAAGGATCATTTATCAGGTTATTTTAACATCATTTGTATTCCAGGGTTGGAAGTGGTGGCCTAGCGGTTAAGGAAGCGGATTCGGGTCCGCAGGGCTTGAGGTTCGAAGCTGCCAGGTTGCCACTGAGGTACTCTGGGCCACATAACTTCCAGTGGGCTTACCACCCACCAGGAGGGCTCACAATGTGGTGAGCCAAACCTGCATATCGGCAACGGACGAGCAGATGAAGATGAATTAATTAATTAATGTATTCCAGGTTGTTCTGGTGTCCGCTAGTTAAAGTAATACCTACTAAGTCTGCTTAAATTTGACTAAAACAAAATGACCAGTCCTGTCTTGCCAATTTCCATGCGATGTCAGAAAGAAAAGGCAGGAATATAAGCATACTTTCTGTATTGAAATTACCTTATACTATTATTTAAAAAAAACATGTCACCTCCTGCTTGGATATTTTTTCAAATATAATTTTACAATTATTATTTGCGAATAACAAAGTTCGCATTTTTCTAAGGTGTTGTTATTATTTAAATTATTAAGATAATAATGAAAAACTCCATCCTAAGACTATACAGAGATTTACGGTTTTTTTTTTCTTCCACATTCCTCCTAGCCACCCAACTGGAAGCTGACTTCAGTTCTGCTGTCTGTTATGTAGTAACAGTAGTAGGAGCTCACGTTACGGACACCGCTTTACTGTAAAGACACTTTGACTTCGCGTAACTACTATATTTAGCCGATTAATCGAATTTAGGTGTTGACTTTACCAAACGACTGCATTGCCGTTGCCGTGTAACAGTGTTATCAGAGGGGAAAGTACATGGCAGGAATCAGTAACCAACCGAAGTGACTCAATATATGAAAAAAGATCAAATGTGTATGTTTTTAATTGTAAACCTAACCAGAGAAATGCGATTTAACGGTTTTTACCTCGTCGGGCAGCCTGCTGCAGTGCTAGCTGTAGACTTGTCACCTCGATATTATCACAGGGAGGCAGCAGAGTTATTGGCGGTGGGCGGTGCCCGCAAGAACTGAGGGCTGGGAAGTCAGCAGTGGAGCTGACGGAAGTCAGCTGAATTTATTCACATATCGGCTTCTCAAAACCAAGCAGCCTTTGTCAACAGATGTGAGCGTTTTTGGCGGCAGGCGTAAATGTATTTTACTTTACTAGCCCACTTCCCACCACTTATGTGTTAGTAGAATATAAAAATAAAGCTCGGTCACATAGTCACATCCGCTACAGGAGTTTGAAACTATTTGCCCTAAATAACGAAATACTCGCCATTAATGATGACTATATCTTAGGATAACTTTCATGCCCGCAGTTTTGACACACCCACATTTGGAGAATCTTTTTCCTGACAGTGCCATCTATCGACGTGGATGACTAACAGCCTTCGATGGCGAATAAAATGAGGTAAAATTGAAAGTATTGTACAGTAACGCTAGAACGATAACGTGAGTAAAAATATAAATAAGCGATATAAATACAAACACGAGTGTAGTCATGATAACAAGTAAATATAACACAACTAAAATAAGTTTTCATCGCAGACATATCAGTTTATATCCTGGCTTTTTTTTATTTAAATACCGGTGAACGTTAGTCTTGCTAACCATGTTACTACTCTGTTCGCCATGCTAATACTCTCCGTTATTTTTCACTGTTTAATAATTATATTAACATGGCATAATTGTTAAAAGCAAACAAAAAGTACAACATTTTGTAGTTGTTATGGCTTTTTTAATTAGTTATAAAAAACGTTGAATGTACAGTAGAGGAACTTAGCATCATTACACATAAATTGTTTGTTTAGTACATATTAAATATAACACATGATAAAGGTACAGAATTTTAGCTATTAACAACAGTTTAATGAGCAGACAGAGCTGTGAGACCCAGTATATTCTTACATTTTTTCATGTATTGACTGACGAGACTTGAAATGTTAGTGTAAATCAGGTGTCATATAGATGTATCAACAATCCAATTGCACAAATTCACTTGTAAAAACAACCTATTGTAGTCAAACAGTCTCATACTCCATGTTTAACTTATGTTATCCCTGCAAAATAAGATTACTAGGCTTCTGAATTGTATAAACCTAAACGAGACAGACACAATAGAACATCTAAAATCCAGGTTTTTGCACTACTTTAATATTATTTCCTCATTCAGTCGCAATTTCAGGCTCGAAATCTCCCAGTTTCTCCAACAGGGATTCTGAGTAGCCGGGTGAATAATACAGGACTATCTCCTCGGGGAAGCAACAGTTGATTGTGTTGATGTACTCCTGAAGAAGAGATTCAGGATCGGCCTTTATCTCTTGCAACTTGGCCAGAGCTCCACTGGTCACAAATGAGCGCCGCGCCTTACTGTCATGCGGCAGCACCTTGCTGAATTGGCAGACGACGTGTTTGAGGATGTTGCACGGAGCTTCGTAGAGGAGGGGAACCAGGGACGACAGGTCGGTGCATTTCTGCAGGACGCTCTTTAGAGCCTTTTTACTTTTAATTTGCAAGTCCTCCGAGCTGCCAGCATCCATGTAGAGTTGGAGCAGCTTGGGCAGGAGCCCTGCGGTGGACACAGCTTTGGCATGCTCAGGTGTGTGATGCCCAATCTGACCAACAGACCAGGCTATGGCAGCTTTAATGTGCTGTTTAGACTCCTCAGACATACATCTGGCCAACAGCTGCACGCCTTTGGAAACAATTACAGCCATGGCGAGCCTTTCGCTGTGAGCGGACACATATCCCAGCATCATGATCCCTGGCAGCCGGAAGTTTCCACTGCTGTTGGCCAGATAATCGACCATTGCTGCCATGCCGCCACAGTTGACGATGACCTGGGAAAGCTCCGGTGTGTGTTTCACCACCTCCCTCATCAAAGTGGAGATGTTCTTTCTCACGTACTCGTCTGGATCTCTGAGGCATGCGATAGCTGCAGGAAAGATGTCGGCCTCGACCACCATCTCTGCCAAGCACACCGAGTGTTGGCTAATGTGGCTGAGAGCGGAGAACACCTGCCTCTTTAGCTTAGCGTCTGGGTTGAGGATCATTTGAGCGAGATGCGGGATGGCACCGGAGTCCACGACCGTCTGGGCCAGCTCGGGCGTGTGTTTGCTGATGTCGCTCAGGGTGGATGCGGCAATGCACTTCAGACCCATCTCAGGCTCCCGTAGACAGGCGATCAAAAGTGGGACGGCACCTGCGTCCACAACAGCCTGGGCCAACACTGCATTGTGCCGAGCGATTATGCCCAGAGCCCAGACGGAGGCCTCCTTCACCCGAGGGTCAAAGTCCTCCAGGGAGAGGACCATGGCGTCCACGCCCCCGCAGGCCACCACAGCTAAGGATAGCTCCGGAGAGTGTTTGGCCACGGAACGCAGCACAAATGCTGCTGCTTTCTTGTAAAAGCGGGTTTGCGAGGCCACCGAGCAGACCAGCTGAGGCAGGATGTCGTGATTTACCACCGCCTTGGCAAGATCCTCGCTGTGGTCAGTCAGACGCCCCAGTGCCAAGGCTGCAGTCTGCTGGATGCTGGGAACCACGTCTAACATCAACAGGCGCAGCATGGCTATCACACCAGCGTTGTGGAGGATTTCTATGTTTTGTGATCTGCCTGACAAATCGGCTACAGACTGAACAAACTGTAGCCTTGATTTTTGATAGTCCTGAAAAGCCTGAACAATCTGTCGTTGACTCATTGTTGTATTTGTGCTTTGTTTTTTTTTTTAATTGAAAAAAACCCCAAACAAACACACTTACATGCCTTAACTTAAGGTTCCTTTCAAACCGATTAAATTGTCTTCACCTCCGTCACAGTTTATTAAGACACATCACTACTTATTGTCCTGGAGTGTTTCTGTTTCTTATTTACTACCGCTGTCCATGGTTTTAGGTCTTGATTTTGGGGGTGTTGTTTCAAAATGACCTCAGCACTTCAAAGGACAGAAGACCCCTGTCAGGAAACTTTCCCTATGAAGTTGCTTCAACATAAAGGCATCGGAGCGTGACATCATATGATGTAATCTTGAGGCCTGTACCACGCTGACAGGCTACATTCTTGTTAATCACCTCAAATATCCCAGGAGATAGGAGTGTTGCTCCACGTGGTGAAGATGTCTTTTTGGAGGGCATCCACTGTCTGGAAGTGGTGTCCATTTTTTGTAAACTTTCCTTCCCAACCAACCCCAAATGTTAGCACTTGGATTTAGATAAGTGGAACATGCAGGATTATTCAAAAGACTTATGGTACTTCTCTGGAAGAGGAAGAACCTTGTCAGGCAAACACTGGGCACTGAAACCCAGTCATTACTACACAGATGATGGCCTTCAGTCATGAGGGATGTCCCTTGAGGGATGTCCCCTTGTAACATCTCCACATAACCACTTGCCGCAAACTGCATTATTACTTTATGACATGTAGAAAACATTTCACACAGGTTCCCCTTGTGATGCAAGTAACGCTGGAAGCCGTCAGAACCGTCAAGGGTTTGTTTTTTTTCCCATCATAGAATAAAACTTTCTTCTACCTTTCAACATGCTGTGGTTGGTGCTCTCCAACAAACTCCAAATGGACAATTTTTTTTCTGTTGTGCTGCTCTCATGGTTATGGGACGGAAGTTGCAAGCTTAATTTGTGTGTTGGCGAACAGCCTGTTGGATCTTCAGGCCCAGGGCCGGTGAAATTTTTTTGGGTCTACCACTTGCCTTCTTTTCCCATAACCCTCAGGATCTTTTGAGAAGTTAAAGATGACCGTCTTACGGCGTCCAACCTTAGCACGCTTCAAGAAGTTTTGCTTACGTAGCTCAACAATCCGACTGCATTCAAAGAGAGAAAGCTTATTTGCTTTTGCCATCAGGACGTCCTGACAGTGTGTATACCATACAGATGATGACACTGAATCCATATTTTTCGTTAAGATTTTAGCTTTTTAAGGCTCTGGACTTACTCTTACTCAAGATTTCCAATTTTTCATTACGCATCTTGAAGCACTACTGAGAACTTTCTTAAGATCCAAAAGTGCAAAATCTGATTTTTGCAATTTTTCAGGATTGTATGTACTTTATATGACAATATATAAAAAATATAAGTAAAAATAAAAAAAAACTTGTTCTTCAACTTTCAATCAAGCTTCAATTTATTCACCATTTTCTTCGCTGGTCCTCATGCAGGGTTTAAATATCTCATGTCTTACACTTTTTCGCAGCTTAGATGTGAGCTTGAAGGTAGCCGATAGAAAAGGAAAATAAAAAAAAAGACAACACAGCATTGACGCACACACTACAGACAGGAGGATATGCTCTCTGGTTATGCCCACTCGATGATTGCATGCACGTAGAGGTAACGTCACGATCCCTCATAGGAAGGATTAGACTTACCTAGTCTTAGTTAAACTTAACTCAGCAGTCGTTATACTTTATTCTCCATACATTCTTACCCCGTATGCAAGGGGACAGAGCTTTAAGTGTTATAAACATTGATTGATAAAGATGGAGCTCTAGGTCAGAGGTACTCAGCTGAGACATCCTGTCTTTTTAAGAAGGCTTAGAATCAGAGGATAGATTCGGTGGCTTCAGGTTATAAGAGTTAAAAAAGGAGGACACTTGATCCGGCAGCTCAGCCAGGACACTTTGCGCCAGGGCGACGCTGTTAGCCTGCAGTGATCACAGGGAAAAGCATGTAAGTTAAAGCTGGAAAATAAAACTTCATCAAATGCATATTAAAAAAAAAAAAAAGCAGTAATTTTCCAAGTTTGTAGTAACGATAAGCGCAAAAGGAGATGGAAGGGACTCATTTTAGTTCTGTTTGAGCACCTGAATCTCACTTAGTTTGGTCCAAATGTGTTGACGCTTAATGCCACCTAGCGTACTGGAGTAGGTAGTATCTTGGTATGACCACTGACTTATTTGAGTTAACACATCCTTCCTCGGGGCTTGATCCATAAATCTTTTGTTTTTTCATTTGTTCTATCCTTACTTGTAAGTTTCCTTACCTGGAAATCTCTGAAAGGCACAAATTGGACGATGTCTCTCGCGGCTGTCTGCCCGTGAGGGGAGCGAAGCAGTTTGTCGTCGCTGTCCAAGAACTCCATCGGACCGAAGTCGGCCTTGCCCACTCCCACAATGATAATGGACATGGGCAGACTAGAGGCCTCTACGATCGCAGTGCGAGTCTGGTCCATGTCCGTGATCACTCCGTCTGTGATGATTAGCAGCACGTAGTACTGCTGCAGTAGGAGAACAAAACAGAAAATGATTTCTTTAATACTAATGAACCCACGTTAATACTTTCTTTCCCTTGGTGACTCACCGAGGCCTTGTTTTGCCGACAGGCTTGTCTGGCGAAGTGGGCCACATGGTTGATGACTGGAGAAAAGTTGGTGGGACCCCAAAGGTTTAGCTGAGGTAGACATGTCTGGTACGCCTGTACCACACCATCTATGCCTTTGAACACACACACACACACACACAACAGGCAGTTAGGCAAAACTGTGCAGCATCACTGATGTAGGTGTAGTTTTTTTTAAAAAAAGATGTGAATCCACCTGCACAGAAGGGATTGGCTGGATTGAAGTTGATGGGAAACTCGTGAGACACCTGCACATACAGAAGAAGGAATGAGTCTACAGAAAAAAAAAACATCATTTTGGGTTGATTTTAAAGCTCAAATATATCAGTTCCAATTAAACGAACGTTAAGATTCACATTATTTAACAAGCTCAAGTCGAGGGTGTCGAGCATATGGCTCGAGGGCCAAAAATGGCATGGCTTTGGGCAGGGGTCCTCAACCCAAAATGTTCAAAAAGCCATATTGGCCCAAAAAAAACCAAAACAAAATCCATATCTGTCTGGGACGCAAAAAATTAAAATCCTTACATAAGCGTAATATGCGCTGTTACTATATTAGCTATATTAGTACAGGAGCTTATTAACAAAGTTATTTTTCTAGTGGATCTGTGCTGAATGTCAGTGAAAAATTTTTCCTACCTGTCCATGAGGAGGAATCTTGGCCCCAAAACCAAAGACTGGGAACATTTTGTTACTAAAAAAGATGAAGAGGAGATAAAACATGAAAACTTTTCATTTTGAAATTGAGAGATTCTGAAGAAAATGTATGAAAATGAAATAGAAAATTCCATAGCATTGTATGTTGTGCCTTGACATGTTTTCCGTCTTGACACGATGTATCTAAAACTCCACTGGGTTTGGGTTCTGGGTTCTACCTGTCATAGTCCTGGATGACGTTTCCCACAGACCAGATGGCAGCCAGGTATTCATTGTAGCCATCAGGGTTGATGAAGTGAAGGGACTGGGGGAGTCGGGGGTCTCCATTAGAGCCAGTGAAGTCAATGGCAATCTGTCAACAACATAAACAAGACATAGGAATACCCATATATAAATATATGTATTTATACAACCATACCCATATAGGTATGTAAAATTACCCATATATGAATATATTTACTAATATCTTATATATGTGTATATTAACACACATATATAAATATATACATAAACATAGCGATGCACATATATTATTGCAAATTAATCATTTTTGATCGAACTGAACCGAATCGGATCGAACTGGATCGATCGTTTAATATTTTTTTATGAATCGTTCCTGAATCGGATCGTAGCATGTGATTCAAGATATGACTCGGATCATTATGTGAGTGAATCATCACACCCCTAATATACACTATACAAATATATATATTAGGGGTGTGCAAATTAATCGTTTTGGATCGGTTTGGCTCGAACCGAACCGAATCGGACTGAACTGGATCGATCGTTTAATATTTTTTTATGAATCGTTCCTGAATCGGATCGTGGCCTGTGATTCAAGATATGAATCGGATCGTTATGTGAGTGAATCGTCACACCCCTAATATACACTATACAAATATATATATATGGGGTGTGCAAATTAATCGTTTTGGATCGGTTTGGAACGAACTGAACCGAATCGGATCGAACTGAACCGAATCGGATCGAACTGGATCGATCGTTTAATATTTTTTTATGAATCGTTCCTGAATCGGATTGTAGCCTGTGATTCAAGATATGAATCGGATCGTTATGTGAGTGAATCATCACACCCCTAATTAATATACATATATAGAGTACATATTGCACATATTTTCTAATATTGGTATACACAGGTACATTAATACACATATATAAATATATACATATATTTATATATATTTATATATACCATGTATATATTGATAGCAAGCTGTGTCTGTTGTTTCAAGACTCACAGTAAAGTTGAGCTGACAGCCTCCCATGATGTAGTCCAGAAAGGTGAACTCTTTTATAAGCTGCAGACAGTCACGGAAATTAACCCGTTAGTGACGAGCAAACTTGTTCCATCAGTCACATGTTCTCACATACATCACCTGGCAGCGTTTGATGCAAACAACACCAGAGTTTTTATATTTTTTCTTCTTCAGCTTTTTGGGGTTTATGAACTCAAACTCAGCCTACAGGGAAACAACACCAAGACATTAGCCATTTTTCCACAAAACAGGTGGACACCTTGTCTTGCGATGGATAAGAGGACGTTCTACTTTCAGAACAATAACCCCGATGTCCTTACAGGAGAAATGTGAGTTCCAGTCTGCATCTCGGCCAGTGTTGTTGTAAAGCTTCCAATGAGAAGATGAGAGCCGTTGACGTGATGATCGTAACAGTCAACCTGAGGAGGTAAACGTGTTGGTGTCATAACATTTTTCTTTCCTAAATTACTATTAAAATGCACTAACACTATAGGACATAGTTGATAATATTTATATGACATAAACATAACAAAAACACATATTTCATTAATTGTCTTTAGTAGGACATTTGCCACTATTGCTATTATTAATATAAAAATATATATATAAATATATTTTTCCATTATATTGTTAGAAAGGTTATGTTAATGAGCTCATGTATGTTTACGATGTTAGCGGAAAAAATGGTTTTTAATTGAATTTTCGTTAGAAAACATTCAGAATTATTGATTATAATTTGACAAAACACATCATGCTTGCTGTGTTTTAATACATTATTCTACAAATTTATCAATTTTTTTGGATTAAACATTCGGGCCGGGTTTGGCCCGCGGGCCCTATGTTTAACACTCCCGGCTAAGGCATATGTTGAGTTCAACAACAACTAGTGAACAGCCGAGGCAACAAGCCGAGTATTTAATATACAATAAATGCCATATTTAGGGTAAGGTTCTATTGGTGAGAAACGTCTTACAGTGGCCAATTAAAGTATCTATAATTGCAGTAAACAAAAAAACGGCACACCTCATGATGATTGGTGATTATTGCCGGCATGCACACACAAGCTGTTCATCCAACTGGGCGGCATTCACAGTTTCAGAACATAAGAAGGGGGGTGGGAAGCAAGAAGATAAATTATTAGATGTGTTAGAAAAACATGGTGAGCGGAGCTGACAAAAGAAATCGAACAGTTAATAGTGTTTCACTAGGCAGAAAAAAAACCACATCGATGAATCGGCTGCATTTCGCAGTGCGACGTACCTTTATGGGATTCTCCACATCTCCTCCGCAGAGAGATCTTAACGGGACACGGAAAGGTCTCCAAATCGGGTTCAGGTTGTTGGGGACAACCTATGGGTCACAACAGGTCACAGTGAAGCAGCCGGTTTTTTTCTGATTACTGCAGATGATGCATTGTGGGAGAAAACAACCGTGCACCTCTGTCCTGTGAGCCAACTGCCACGCGTTCTGCGTCTGCTTGTAGAACTCCAGGAAGGGATCGGACCACCACAAATACTGAGCAATACACCCATGAAGATGTGGGGAAATTAATATATAAAAGTAAAACTTCACGTAAGAGACAACCACAAATGACAAATGCAAACTGATGTGGGAACCCAAATGTCCTGCTCTACCTTTTTGTCCAGCTTTCGGGCCGAAATCTCAAACTCTGCCACTGTGGAGTCCGTGACCTCTTCAGCACAGATCTATCATCAAAGGGAAAAAAATATATAAAGTTCTATATATGTTGAAATTTTGGGATGGCAAAATATATTCTTCAAAAAAAAAAAATATTAAAAAATATTAAAATCATATACACAGTGGCTTGCAAAAGTATTCATACCGCTTGAACTTTATCTCACGGAGCAGTGCTCAGTCCATCAGACTGGCAGACCTGGGCAAGCTATGGCTCGAGGGCCAGATGCGGCCCGTTTGGTGTTTTAATCAGGCCCACCAAACTTGTCTAAATTATACTGTTAATTACTGTTAATTAATACTGTTAGTACTGGAAAGATGGATGGAGCTAAATACAGGGCAATCTTGGAAGAAACCCCGTTGGAGTCCGTGAAAGACCTGAGACTGGGGCGGAGATTCACCTTTCAGCAGGACAACAATCCTGAACAAAAAGCCAAATATATTGATGTGTAAGAGTGGCCCAGTCAAAGTCCAGACCTTAATCCATTTGAGAATCTGGGGCGAGACCTGAAAACCTGATATTGAGCTGTTTCACAAAGAAGAATGAGCAAAAATGTCAGTATCTAAATTTGCAAAGCTGATAAGAGACATACCAGACATGCAGCTGTTACTGCAGCAAAAGGTGGCTCCACAATGTGTTGACTAAGACGGGCTGAATACTTTTGCACACCACACTTTTCAGTTTTTTACGCGTTAAAAAAATAAATTAATCATGTACATTTCCAGTCAGCAATTCTATGTCACTCAAAGTTGGTCTTTCACATGAAATTCCAATAAAATATATTTGTTAGTTGTCACAAACATGACAAAAAGTGGAAAAGTTCAAGGGGTATGAATACTTTTGCAAGCCACTGTACACACACACACATTATTTTTTGCAGTCTAATATGCAAAATAAGGGCGTTTATTACCGTCATGGTCCCCCGGCCCGCAGGTCTGTTGTTTTTCAACATCAGTTGTCGAGTCATCCGTCGGTTGGACACAATCTGAACACATGAAAACATTGGTGTCACACAATATAGGTAGAAAAAAAAGGGAAAAGATTTAGTAAAAGTGGTCAAACTCACCTGGCCCAGGGTGCATTCAAGCTCCCCCAGGAAGTCATCGTCACTCAGGTCGTAAGTGTTATTATCAATATCATATACACAGAATTTCAGCTTCTGTATCATCTCAAAGTAGTAGTCCAGCACAAACTTTTTGGCAAATTGCGGATTCAAGCTGTTCAAGATCATCTCAGTGCGTCCAAACTGTTGTAAAACAAAATGTTTACAACTGGGATTATATATATATATATATAACGAAAACGCACTAACTATAAAATAAAAATAAATCCATAACATGACAGACCTCAGACCACTGGGAGCCTGTGTTGATGTACAAGGCACAGAGAGGATCGGACTTGGAGAACACATCCATATCCAAAAGGTTCTCACAGGAGATGGTCAGTTCCACCTTACTGGTTAAGGAGGTGAGTCCTGGTACCGTGGCTCCACCTGAGGCCATGGCAGTCTGGTACTGTACACTAACCTGATGATACCGATGAAACAAAACTAACAAACATGACTTACTGTACTGTGCAACGCAACAGCATATGATGGGAAAAAAACGGTAATTGTCCTAACTATGGAGGCCTCATAAGCACAATGACTATGGGTATTTTAGAAACCAGCAAGAATGACGGTAAAAACCATGTAAACGTAACGGAACCTAAAGTCTATTATTTTGTTTGGGTCTTTCAATTAATAAAATAATCGACCACTAAATATAATTTGGCAACTTTTAACATTATAACCATATCAATTCATGAATAATATTAGTGCATTACTGTATTACTGCACTACGACAGTCAGGATAGCTGTGGCGGCTCTAGACAAACATAAACATATCAAACGTACTCTAAAATCAAATGTATTGTTGCCTTTGAATGAACCACGTACAGTAAAGCTCACAAAAGACTGGTTACCTGTGTAGAAATTCCAACCGCCCCTTAGGAGTTATTTGTACAATGTGTATCTAAAAGGAACAGCTAACAAATACATCCGGGTCACAATAATAATAATAATAATATTGAAGTACATCCGGTGTCAGAACGTGACGTAAACCCGTCCTCCTTGCGCTTCGAATTTTTGACCAAAACTCCTTTTACTTGGGGTAAACATACATTTATATGCACTTTTTACTCTTTTACTCATATATAAACATACATTACGTAATATAAACATATAAACTTGGCACATTTCACAATCCCGCGGACGTTATTTGTTTCTTATCGGCCACCATTGCTGTGACACCAGTTTCCTTAATGCTGCATTTAAGGACGCTCGTACAGCACCCGTGGGTCTGGAATGTTCAACAAAGTTTATGTTATATTTAAAGTAATATGTGCTTAAACAAAAACATGCATCTACACATAATATAAATATCAAGCTTACTATTGTCTTCTAACGTGAAAGTGAATATATTTAAAGAATTGTTAATTATTTTGTGTCGTAGTTCGGTTTTACTATTTCTCTTTCTCTACATCGCCTGAACGCGTCCTCTGTGCTTCTGATAACTTTATGTCGAAGAGTCTGTTCGTGTGTTTTAATGGCTGCTAGGTTGTTATTAAGGTTCGTTAACAGGGCTTTTTCTTCAGGGCCCGGTTCGACAGTGACAGCTGTTCGAAGAGCGCCGGGGTTTCACTGGACAACAACCAGGAAGGCAGCTGCTCAGGTTAACTGTGTTCTTGTTTATTTGTACTATTCTGTATCTGGTTGCACAGCTATTTACAATAACCACGGGATGCACGTAATGTCATGTACAATATTATTTATATCATTATTCTCTCCCGATTATGTGCAATAGGGTGGAGGAGTTGGACTTTCCCTGGGATTTTCTGCCTTTTCCTGCCTAAGTTATGAAGCTTATCATCAGCTGAAGAGTTCATCTGTGCTCCACGCTGCTGGAAATGGTAGTATATGATTAGGTTATGATAACTCAATTAGTAGTAGTAAACAGGAAGATGATGTTATTTCTGTGTTCAGAGGAAGTGCTGGAGCAGGCCGACTACCTGTACAGCTGTGCAGAAACGCAGAAGCTCTACCAGCTGCTGCTGCAGCACAAAGACAGGTGAGGGCGCTCGTCACGTTGTTATCCTAACAATCTGCCAGCAGGGGGGCACTAAATTAAAACAGGAGGAAAAGTGATCAACTCCTTGCTGGATGATATCCTGATATGCACATGCATGTTCTGCAGTAATGAGGCAGAGTTCCTGTGGAGACTGGCCCGGGCTTCCCGGGACCTTTCCCTGCTGCCTGACATGGATCCACAGCAGAAGAAGCAACTGGTGTACGAGGCCCTGGAATATGCCAGGAGAGCTCTGGAGAGGGATGACAAGTGTTTTGCAGCACATAAGGTATAACATTTAGTTTAAGTCATATAAATATCACACATAACTGCAAATTTGTCCTTCAGAGCTGTTTCCTTACATTCTTCTGTTTTTTTTCTTCTGCTGCTGCAGTGGTACGCGGTGTGTATCAGCGATGTAGGCGACTACGAAGGGACCAAGGTTAAAATCGGAAACTCCTACATCATCAGGGAACATTTAGAGGCGAGGAAATACTCAGGCAAACAGTTATTTTCCTTTATTTTGATCTTTTCTTTCCCCTCTAAAATGAAATTTGTTTCCTTTTGTGTAGAAAGCAATTAAGCTCAATCCTAAAGATGCCACTTCCATTCACATCCTGGGATACTGGTGAGGCTATTTGAGATTTTTGGGGTGTTTTTCCGTTGTCTATGCATGTATAAAATTTTTCTATCCACTATCAAAGGTGAAAACCCAACACGTGGCAGTAATATCTCTGAACTGTGATTGATTTTTTTTGTCCTCCAATAATAACAACTGGTATTCAATATCTGTCAACGTTGGAGTCCAAGTTTAGATTAAAGACACTGGCATTAGGAGATAGTAAGCTGGAAGTGGACGTGTTAAAAGATGCTGAGATACTCAGCAGTAGGAGAGACAGGGATGGACAGGATATAAGAGAGACAACACAGACAGGAAGGTTTGGAGAAAAAGCTTGAGAAGCCAGATTGAGATGGTTTGGACATGTTCAGAGGAGGGACAGTGGTAGATGAATGATCCTAGAGATGGAGCTACCAGGTAGGAGACAGAGAGGAGATTGATGGATGCAGTGAGGGAGGACATGGAGGTAGTTGGAGATGAAAAAAATGTTGATTTGCGTGGCAACCCCAGAAAAGGGGACCAGACGAAAGGGGAATATATTAAAGTCAGAAATAAGGAGTTTGGACAATGTCTGTGGACACTATGACCTGGGGTATAAGCTGGTCCTATGCAGCTCTTGGATTCTGGATCGCCACAAATCCAGAATTTAAACTCCTGGATTCTTTTCTACAGGTGTTTTAGTTTTGCTGCCCTGCCTTGGTATCAGCGTAAAGTGGCAGCCGCTATTTTTTCATCACCGCCTCAGTCGACTTACGAAGAGGTGAGAATGTCTTCTTCAAACATCACAGCTCACCTTTTTGACGGCCGTTGTCAACGACTCACAGTTCTGCGTCTCCTACAGGCTTTGGACTTTTTCCTGATGGCTGAAGATGGTAAAGACGATCGTTTCCTGATAAAAGCAAGTTGACTTTGAAGAATCTTAAAAGATTCACCAAGTTGCATGTTGAATTCTCCTCAGTGGATCCAAACTTCTACAGCAAAAATCTGCTCATGCTGGGGAAGACCTACCTGGCCATGAAGGACAAGCAGAGTGCGGAGCTCTGGTTGACCAAAGCTAAAGATTATCCTCCTCACACACTTGAAGATAAAGAGGTAATTTCCCTGGTGCCATATTTTACAAGATGTGAAAAGAAGATGCATCACAGTTCGTCTGTTCCTCTGCAGGTCCACAAAGAAGCTGTGGAGCTCCTCAAGAAGCTCCAGGGATGAAGCCGTTGTGACTTTTTTCACTGTCAATTTAACAACTGTACAGATATTAACTTTATTTAAATGTAATAGGCTTTAATAAAGCATGCTAACATGCTGGTCCTGTTTAGTTGAAATGGAATATTAAAATCAATTCCTGGCCACAGAGATTTGAGGACTTTAATGTTGTAGATAGAATTTTTCAATCAACTAAATAACAATACACTGATCAAAATGTGTCTAAAGCCAATTTTTGTGTATTGTTTTATTTTGAAAAAAAATGCTGGAACTAGCCACAATTTCCCTAAAAACTAAAAATTACCATGAAAACATGACAAAAAGACAAGTTAGTGATGTTGTCAAGCAAATCTAACATGTTTTTTTTGTTTGTTTTTTTTTACAACATACAATATTTTTTTGTTTTTATCCTACATAATATTTTACCCCACCTTGTGGCCACATCTTAATTCTTTGCGGGTCCAGGAACGTTAACACTTCAGTTAAATAAATGTTAGCAATTCAGCAATGTACTGAACCTTTCCCAATGATAGCGTATGTAGGCTGAACTGAAATAACCCAGGGCGGGAACCTTTACAGTGACATCATCATGCTGACTACATCTTCTTGAACATTCTAAAATAAAAAACTTTAATGTCAGCATCTAGAGAATCTTTGTTTCTACAATACTCCAAAGTACTCTCTGAGAGGACGTCCAGTAGGGGGCACTATCTAGAGAAATGAAGGTTACAAAGGGTAGTCAAGAATAGAATACAGTCATTGGAAAAAAGTCTCATCTTCCCTGCTGTTTTCTTCAATTCCTTCTTCATTTAAATACCTAGTTCCTCTAAATGTGCATTTGCTTGGACAAATATATTGAAATCAACAAAAATATGTCCAGATATCTGGAGATTTTCCATGTTTTTTTCTTTCTAGTTACCAAAATCGCTTCAGTTCTGACATGAATATCTATTGGCAAAAACAATGCTTTTCGGCCGACATTGTTGGTAATACAATACAATGGTAACGGTGCACATTTAGTTGAACTAGGCAGTAAAATGAACATGAAATTGAAGAAAACAAGGATGGACTAATAATGACTGCAGACCTCAGACCTATACTGTCATAGGTAATTGACTTTTTTTCAATGACTTATGTGACCATACGATATCTCCTGGCACACTAGGAGGCGGTAGCGCATGTCAACGACAAAAACTCCGAAGAAACATAGCGAGAGCAGACGCAGTGGGTTTATTCACGTATTTATTTGTATCTCATAAATCCATCTCTTTTCATTTAAAATGAATGAAAGCAGATTAAAAATGAATCTTCTATACACGTCCTCTCCAGTAAAAGGGCCATTCTGTACAGTGTGGTGGTGTTTACAGTGTGTATCTACACGTGATATGTTACACTTGGAAGGGTGCGTTCCAGGCTGCCCAGTTAAAGGTTGCCTGCTGCACGCACACTCACTCACTGTCCTGATATAAAGTCTCATCCATCCATCCATCATCCTGGCCAGAGCGAACCTGAAACTTCCCCTCTAGTTTCTGACAGGGTTAGGGTTAGGGTTAGGGAGCGTCGGCGTGATTGTTATTTTATGGACTTTTTTTTTTTTTCTCAATACAAGGACTACTCACAAACAGATCGATTACAAGGGCCTGCCGTTAAAGGAAGCACACTGTGAACTTGGTTTGGGATCTTCTACAGAAGCTCGGGACCTTCTGCTACAGTAACAGCTCCTTCATCTACACTGCCAGAATCCAAACAACTCCGAGCCCCGTTCCTGCACCTTCTATAGTAGCTTCTATAGTTTTGGTTATCCTGCGTTCAGCACCGGATGGAGAGAGAGAGCTGACTGAGACTGTACAAGGCGGCCTCTACTGAAGCATTAAAGGCTGGTAATGAGCAGAGCACGACACACACTCTATACACACATGCTTGGCACACACAGTGTCTGTGCTGCAACAGAGACATTCAGAACGTCCGGTCATGTAACTTGTGACGTTTCTGTGAGATATGCCAGAAGTGGATTTCTGTTCCCGTGGATGTCAAAGCTCGCCAACTCACACTTAAACCAGGGGTGCCAAACATCTGGCCCACATTTTCTCAATGAAAAAAAAGCACAACCACTTCATGTTTGTGATGTTTTGTCAAATTACTACTAGAACACCCGGGGGTGGTCATTCTGACCCTTAGTTCGTTTTGGAAAATCCCTCATCTACAAAAACTACAACCCTGTTTCTTCCTGACTTTTCTTAAATGTCTATTTTTTATGTTTTGGACGAAATACAAAGAAGATTTAATGGATTTCACCTAGTCAGCGAGGCAAAGGCCAAAATAACCATTGTATTTTAACGCACAGTGAGTGTTGCAGTCTTTCAACGGAGCTCTATTGTAAGTAGACGAGTTTCTTAGTGTCTGATACTGAATAAAACGGAGGTAGGAGGAGAAATTAGTGTGTTGCTGAGGACTTGTCTGCACTACACGTAAATAGTTTCACTGTTTGTTGTCATTACAATAGTACAAAAGTGATTAATCACTGTTTTATTGACGATTACAGCCGTGAATGAGAGGCATGGGCCGTGGATTTACAATTATGTGAATAATCAAGGTCTTAAAACACACATTTCTGTGTTATTTAGTTACATTTTAATTAATAATTAATTTAAGAACGTATTATCAGAGATTGTGGCCACTAGTGGGCGCCCTCATGTTACATGTGACTGTTATTTTGTGGCGCAAGACCTGGTGGTGAGCTCACCACTAGGGGGTCTTGAGGTGTCGAATAAGACAGAGAGATATTTATCAGTGGTCCCAAACCACTGCGCCATGGACCGGTACCGATCCGTGCTTGAATTGGTGCCGGGCTGCAGAAAAATAATGTTTCTTTTTGGCCACATCTGGCTATTACTTCCACTTGATCCATACCCATATCAACAAAAGAACTGACCAATAGAATGGCTAGAATTTAATCATCAATAATGCAACTATATTTGATTAGGAAATATTTTCTCAGTGAAGACAACAACAATGAAGATTCTAACTTTTTATACCGGTCTGCTAGCAGAAAGTTAGAGGCTGTGTTGATTCGGGTAGGAAAATTTTATAGGTAGGAAAATATTTCAGAACACTGGAAATTAAATTTTATCAACGGGTATTTATCTGCAACGATTTAACGACCGGTCCGTGAAAATAGTTCGAGACATTTAACCGGTCCGTGGCGCAAAAAAGGTTGGGAAACACTGCTGTACGTGGTTCCGTTGTGATCGTACTGACGTCAAGTCAGTCTCTAGTGTCACAACGGGAGTTTGACACCCTTGATTTAAGCTGTGCAACCGCATCTGCTGAGCCTACAGTGTCCTACTGTTGATTCACATGTTTGTCCAATGAGTGCCCTGATCTACGAACCACCGCGACACGGACTAGACTTCAGACTAGACAGCTACAGAATTTAAAGAAATCAACAGAGATTCAGCCAGGGTTTGGAGGTCGGTCGAGTCGCTCCAAATTTTTTTTTTTTTTTTACTTTATGAGAACTTTCCAAACTGCGTGACGTGTAAAGGAAAAGCTGAGCCTCTGACTACAGCGTCACTGAACAGACTTTTGATTAATTGAAGCAGAAAAGTGGAATACATCTCCTATTATTATAATTTTTTTTTTAAGTTGCATTCATCCCGTATGTTTTTTAAAAAACACTAAAACAAACAAGCACGTCTTTATCAAAGCAGAACAATTTAGTGACGCTCCAGGTCTTCATCATCTAATAGGATCACTCTTTTTTTTGCTGATTTACCCATTTATTTGCCTTTTTAGGTCAAGGTTGTTCATTTAGAGAGGATCTAGAATCATCCAGGCTAGTTGTGTCTCTGGTGTGTGATGCTCATTTTACTCATCTTCTGAGGCAGCCATGCAAGCACGCAAAAATATTTCTTAAAAATTATCACTACGGGTCCAGAGAGAGGAGGAAAAGGGAGAAAGAAAGAAAGAAAATCAGGCACTGGACCCCAATACTACTCTTACCATTTAAAAGCTCTATAGAACTAGAGCTCTAAAAGTAGAATGTGCTTCTACCATAAAATCCTCTCGAAAATGCTTTCAGTCTGTTTCTTAAAAAGCCAGTCAGCAGTAGGGGAGGAAAACAAACAAAAAAAAAATACCCATGATACATCTGTTTTTCAACAGACAAACAAAAAAAATTGCTAAAAATCTTGCATATTTCATGATGGTATATTATATTATATATTATATAAGGGCTGTGGGATGGGGGGTCTGGGGGGGCTGCAGCAGGAAAAAAAACAATGCTGCAAATTAAGATTTGGTTTAAAATGAAAAAAATAGCTTATATACATTGGTGGTTTTTCTTGTGCAATTTTTTGTTTAGATGTTTACTTGAACGGATCAACAGTGATGGGGAGGGAGGGAGGGAGAGAAAAATTAAAAAAAAAAAAAAAAAAAGAAACAAAAGACTCCTCCCTCTATTCTTGGCCGAATCCTTCTGTTTCTTCAATGGCAAACAGCAGCTTCTCCTTCAGCTGTTCGAAGCTTTTGTAGGGAGGCAGGTCGAGGCGGTTGAAACTGAAAAAAAAATGACAGTTTGTGGTCTGTCAGTGGTTCTCAGACCTTCTTTGAACCAAACATCAGTGAGTTGGTCACTGTAGACCAGGGGTCTCAAACTCAAAGTTGAGGGCCACCACCCACATGAGAACTATAGGATTTACCATAAAATGTGGAGAACAAATCTATAGAATATTATTATAAATTGAAATTTTACATCAAGGTGGGGGCCGCAAAATACCCTTCCACGTGCTCGAATGGCCCACGGGCCGCGAGTTTGAGACTCCTGACGTAGACCAAAATAAAACTTAGATATTTTATTTTGATATAACAATCTTAATGCTTGCTGGTTGGTTTTGGTTCCTTATGGAATGAAGTAAAACTGAAAACTTTTTTTTTCCACTGCGTCCCTCCATTTATGTACCAGCAGAGGTCCCCGAACCAGGGATTTGGGCTACTTATAGATGGCAAAATAATTTTTAACTGTTTATTGCTGACAATAAAAGACAAACAAGAGCAGGTGAATGGATATGTTTCATGTTTTATATCTGCAACTACTCTACAAATGAAAAAAAAATGGACAAAAGACTAATATTGTTTTAATATTTCTATTTTTTTTTTTGCCAAATTTGATCTAATTTTGTGTTAGTACTACAATCTTAATGTGCTATTTTTTTTTAAACAAAAAAAAGTTGGTTCTGGTTCCTTTTGGAACAAAGTAAAACTGAAGTGCATTTTTCACTCCCTTTGCTGACCAGCAGAGGTCCCCAAACCGTGGATTTGGGCCACTGCTATAAATGCTAAAACCTAAAAAAAGGACAAAAACCTAATAATCTTTTAATATTTTCCTCATTTTTTGCCAAGTTCTGATCTAATTTCATCAGATCAGCTTGAAACAACTTTTTTCTGGTTAGTTAAAGTTAAATTGTTTTTGTCTGTAATTTAATTGATAAAAACATTCTTATCCTTTTAGCTTGTCCCTTTCAGGGGCTGCCAAAGCGAGTCAACCCTGTCCTCTGCATTTTCTACTCCGACTCCAACTACCGCCACGTCCTCTCTCACTGCATCCTTCAATTGTCTCCTACCTGGTAGCTCCATCTCTAGGATCATTCTTCTACCAACGTATCCACTGTCCCTCCTCTGAACATGTCCATCAATCTGTCTTCTCTAGCTTTTTCTCCAAACCTTCCTGTCTGTGTTGTCCCTCTGATCACCTCATTCCTGATCCTGTCCATCCTTGTCTCTCCTAAAGAGAATCTCCACTGTCCTGAACAGTTATTAAATTAATAAAAACAAACAATTATACCATTAACAAAAGCCACAGTAGTGATGCTGTGAAGACTCACCATGTGTGGCTCCGAGGAAGCCAAGTGTCCTTCCCCACCTTCTCGATGCAGAACTTCTGCGGCCCGTTGCTTCCTGCGAGAAAAAAAAAATTGAGGGAAAAAAATAATCACACACAGATGAAACAGTGACATCAATAAAACAAACATAATAATAAAAAAAAAGAACGTCCAAATATCAATCATCCTGCCCTCCTGTGTGATCTGTTTTGCTTTCAGCGTCACTCGGCTACAATTCAAGGCAGGACACCATTAACAGACTGATGGAACCGGTCTCCCACACACGTCGTGTACAAACTCAGCAGAGTATTAAGTTAAAAAAAAAAGTTCAAAGTCATTCAACTCTTGGCTACTTGATGCCTTCTGAGCAGCTGTGCTGTGTCAGGGTGATGGATGTGGAGCTTTCTGCTCGTGAGAGGAGTGGGGGAGAGCGCGGGGCCGAGACCAGAATCCCCGAACGGCGACGTTGACCGACATGTTTCCACTTAAATGATTAAGATGGGATTTCACAACCGCGGCCGCAAATTATTTACTGATGTATGAACCAGAGGACGTCTGGAGGACAATACGAAATGTTCATCAAAAGGATGAGTGGGAAAGGCGAAGATGGGGGGGGAATAAAAAAAACCCGGAGAGGATTACGGGTGAAGGCCATCTGTCACCTGTCAAACCCGGAGCGGAGTCTGTTTTGGCTACAGTGGAACTGACACGCAAATAAATTCAAACAGGAGCTGGAGCAGGGATTCGGTCAAGTACATCGGAGCTGGTTTGACTGAACTTGTGGGCAAGAGACTCACGACCCGTGGTCCATTGGTGGCTCGTGGAATGATATTTCGCGGCCCCCACCTGTGAAAGTTGAATTTATAATAATATTTTATAGATTTGTTCTTCACATTTTATGGTAAATCCTCAAATTCTCTAAGATCAGTTCCACAGCCTCCTGGTTTCACTGTTGTGTCGCACAGAATCTGGGGGAAACTGATGTTCGTATTGAACACTGAAAGTTAACGTGGTAGTGATAGAGATAGTGTGGGTGGTGACCCTCAGGTGATCAGGGTTTTCAGAACTATAGGGTTTACCATACAATGTGGAGAATAAATCTAAAACCTAAAATCTAACTTTCACATCAAGGTGGCCTACGGGCCTCCAGTTTGAGACCCCTGACCTTAAGTTTATTAGAAAGAGTACATCTTCTGGAGACAAGTTCACAATAAAAGCCTCCCATCTGATAGCTTCTTAAAAAGCTGCAAGAGGTACAGTGCACTGGAGTTGGGTAATAAACAAAGAATTCCGCGGCATGTTGTGTAATGCTGATTAAAATCAGGGCTTTAAATTGGTTCAAGAAAGGAAAAAAAAAAAAACTTTTGCCATTTTGCTCGGAATGCTAGGAACCAGAAACTTATTTTTTTTTTACTGTTCCAGAACAGAAACATTAATTTAATAATCCAACTACTGTCACATCTCAAATTAAGAGGTAAATATTGTCGCCAGTGAATATGTAATATGGTAGTTTTAGACATAATATTACTATATTTCTCCATATAAATATTATATATTGAATATCTGTGTAATTCTTGTATTTTTGGGCTTGTAAATATTCAATATTGGAAATCAGCAGCAATGCATTGTCAACAGCCTGTCTCGTTAGACTAGTGTTTCTTTGGTAAAATACGATCAGACAAATTATATACAGTATATATATACCATTTCCTGTGTTTAGATGCGAAGACATTCTGAGAATCCCATGCATATATATGTACATATACAGTATATACATATATACTAACATATATACATATATGTATATACATGTAAATATATTTACATATATATACATTTATGTACATATGTAGACATATGTATATTTATATACACTCATTCACACATATATACATACATATATAAATATACATATATATTTATATATGTGTATGAGTGAATGAGTGTATGTATATAC
>JAFBJS010004003.1:89522-101455 GCA_016785265.1 Paraplagusia blochii | reverse complement strand
ATTCTCATGGTGTCTCAGAGCCAAACTGTGATCATCTACACATCTCCCACTACCGGCTTCTTCTTCTTCCTTATTTACATTTACATTACATAACATTAAAATAACAATACATCTGGCATATACTTTTATGATAGTACAGATCCTATAGTGTGAGAACACAAGTCCTGAGCTGTGAACTGATCACGCCTGAGATCCACTCGTACAGTGTGAGCAGCAGATGGTTGCCACAATTGGACATACGCAGATGGTTGTACGTCAACTAAAGGGTATTGATAGATTGATAGATGAATGGGTGAATAGATGATGAATGATTGATGGTTAGATGGACAGTCAGGATGCTATGGTGCTATGCTAAGGACTTGAGTCCGCAAGGTCCCCGGTTCGAATCCTCCATCTATCAATACCCACCAGCTGGTGGATTCAAACCGGGGACCTTGCGGACTCAAATCCACTTCCTTAACCACTTGGCCACCACTGCCACTGAATTAATGGTGTTGATGGAAAAAATGTTCTGCACCAGATTTTAGAGCTTGCTTGTTCCTTTACTTTAATTTCATTCATTCTTTATTTTAATATACTGCCTTTTATTATAGACAACAAATACTTTAAATTGTAATCTCCAGATCTGTTAAGTGATGTTCTGCTGTTGCAGTAAGGTCAGGGTTAGACGTATGGGCACATAAGTGGGACACAAGAGAGGAGAGAGACAATATAGATACAACTTCTAACTAAGTAAATAAAAGTGATGCTTATACAGTGATTTATAATTAATTATTATGAGATCCCTATTGAACCATTGGTGTCGCCCCCTAGTGGTCCTTCCTAGATCTCCATATCCTTTCCCAAAGCACAGCCTTTGATCCCGACTCCCTCAGCTTCTGTTCAGATATCCGTTCACGGACGTGTTATTGACCCATACAGCCAATGATCCACTCCACTGAGTACAGCAGGAGGCCACAGGTGTGTGAGCCCCCTCTGCACGCTGCATTGTGGGTAATAATGGTTACCAGCAACAGCTGTGTCTCTCTCTCGCCCGTTTTCACCTCTAATGTTCTCTAATCATCCCTCTATCAGTCCTAATAGCCTACAGTGGTGGCCTCACAGCTGTCTGAGGCCCTGGGTATCCAGACACCTGTCAATCTCCCACACATGAACACACAGCAACACGCACATGCACACAAACCAAAATAGAAACTCTGAAAATTGTTACTCCCAGAGACAGATCTCTGTAAACAAGTAACATAGTTAAAATGGAATTTTAGTTAAAGTTAGTATCTTTAGTGCTTTGAAGTTCTTATTGCCATGTGTTATATATTTTTTTTATTTTACATTTGTATTTTATTTGTTTCATGATGCAAAAAAATGACTGAAGGTGCCTCCTACTTTCCGGATCTCCTTTCCCTCACTCAGTACATGGCAACATTTTTTCTCTATCTTTATCTCCCAGGAGTTTTGCATTAATGCTATATTTAAAAGTAAAAAAAAAAATTATATATATATAATTTTCATTGTTTTCACAATAAAAAAGCATTTGCTAACCTTAAAATAAAATAGTGAAAATAGAGCAAAAGATAGATAAAAAACATGGAAAACACCACTGCCAACTTTCCCTACCCAGAGGACATTGAACACACCATTGAACAGGACACTCTTCTGTTGTTGCAGAATTTCTCAGCATCTCCCTTTGTCTTTATGGCACTTGTTTGCTTTACTCTGCACCATTACTGCTGTAAAGTTAATGCTTTTGTGATTGGAAAATTTTTTTCTTTTTATTTCATATGATAAAACATGGCACAATGCTCAAACCTAAAGATGCAAGGCTTCAGGTTCAAATCCACCAGCTGCCAGGTTGCCACTGAGGTCCAGACCCACAGAACCTCCAGTTCCAGGAATGAATTAATGAACGAATTAAAGAAAAATACCATCACAAACATGAAGTGTTTGTATTTTTATTTACTTAATTTGTCAAGTAAGCCTCTAGTGGACCACCCGCTATATATTTGACACCCTGGTGTACTGTACTGTACATCCTTAAGCTACAACAGGCTATTATACTGTGCTACTATTGTGGTACAATGTGAAAACGTGACAATTCAAAGATCAGTGCGACTGTTTGTCGTCATAGACGCAGGCATCTGGCTCAACGGATGCCGGGCAGCGCTGCGTGTCGAATCTAATGCTGTGGAGATGCAGACGACAGTGGTGAGAGTCACCGAGGGGGACGGGAGGGGCGACTAAACAACGACAGGCTGCAGAAAATAAGGACTACTTGTCAGGACGCAGCCTTTCATCAAATCCTTAGTGACCGTGACTCCAGACATTTCCAGTTGATCTGACCAACTTCAGTTGTTGTGGGTCAAAACAAAAAGGAACCACTGGTGTGTGTGTGTGTGTGTTTGTTTGTTTGTTTGTGTGTGTGCCTGTGGTTTTGTGCTGTAAAATCTCAGAGTAGCGTGTGAATTAAAAATGTCCTGGGCTGCACCGGGTCAGATTTGTCTGATCCAATCTGGGTATTTGTCAGACGAGATCTTCAATAAGAGAAGGCAAACAGCTGCTGTAATTAAAAATAAATCACACTCACCATTTCTATAAACCCCGGAATAACTAATCTGGACTGGGAACATGAAATATGCATGAAGGCAAATGTAATGATTTCATCCATCAAAGGGTTTTACTTAAACCTTTTAAAGCCAGAGTCTTGTCGTGGATCTGTGCAGAGAGCAGCGCTTCATTCTGCTGCCGCTGCAGCGTCCAGGCCAGACGTGATGATGGAGATAATATTAGTTTAAAGAGTCACCAGGGGCAGGGAGTCACTTTGTGTTCATCTGAATCACTCAGCAGCTGGAACTCACTGATCAAATCAGCGTTTTACATCAGGTGTGATTCAATAACAACTTCAATGTCAGCACACTTTCACTGGAATACTTGGCTTTACTGGGAATAAAAATGGTTTTAATGTCTCTTTTTAGTTATTGAGACACATAGACATTAGGAAAAGTTTTTTTATCAATTCAATTACCGTAATCATTTTAAATTTTGTAGCTGTATTTTTTCTCGTACTGTAAGATTTTTACTACATATAAATGTTAACTATTGTTTTACGTCTCCTTTTGTGTTTTAACATTATTGCAATCTTATTAAAATGATATAAAGCAGGGGTTTTCAAAGTGTGGGGCGGGCCCCCCTTGGGGGGCGCGGTTAGAGACAGTTTCAGAATAAGACGTGTTTCCAGCGTGTCTGAAACATGATGGGATCATCTATGAAAAAAGACAAAAAAAATCTGCTGCAAACCCACAGGATGGACCAATCAATAAAAACATTTTCAACTCACTAACATAGATTTTTATCCTGTTTTGTTCATTAACACGGTTGAACAAAAAAACGGTTCTTATACTTTTGACAATTCAATTTAATATAAAGTGTTAAATCTGTCTCTTATACACATCTAGATGTGTATAAGAGACAGTCTGTGCAGAGAGCAGCGCTTCATTCTGCTGCCGCTGCAGCGTCCAGGCCAGACGTGATGATGGAGATAATATTAGTTTAAAGAGTCACCAGGGGCAGGGAGTCACTTTGTGTTCATCTGAATCACTCAGCAGCTGGAACTCACTGATCAAATCAGGGTTTTACATCAGGTGTGATTCAATAACAACTTCAATGTCAGCATACTTTCACTGGAATACTTGGCTTTACTGGGAATAAAAATGGTTTTAATGTCTCTTTTTAGTTATTGACATACATAGACATTAGGGTTATTCTGGGGTAATTACTACAAATAATGGTTTAATCCTTTATTTTTTCCTGTTTCCTAAGCATTCCAATTAATCATTTTGAATTTTGTAGCTGCATTTTTTCTTACGGTACGGTAAGATTTTTACTACATATAAATGTTACCTGTTGTTTTACGTCGTTACGGTGCAATGCTGAGGGGGGCGCGTGTGACCCTGGGGAACATGCTTTCTTTTTCCGCTGTACTACAATAAAGTGTAATTGCACATCCTTGTAAGTTGAACTATATCTCTTTTTTGTTTCTTTATGTTACCAAGGATACGATGTTATGCAGAGGTGTACCTAGAACTATTTCATAGACAAATGGTGTTATTTATAGTTGCAACGGAGAGTGGGTGGAGCACTGATGTGAAGAAAAGATGCTGTTGTCTTCCTGTTGACATGTTATGCCCTGAATTGAATTCTGGAATCGAGAATTGATTTTTAATCGAATTATGAATCAGAATCAAATTGGATCGTAGACACCCAAAGATAAACATCCCTAGTAGTCATCAAAAGAGGATATTTCCAAAACAAAAAAACAAACCCTTCTATTGCGTATTAAAAATACCTTACACCCAGTGTAGCCTTGTCACAATGACAAAGCAGAAAATCCTATATAGAAAATGAACACACTAATATTAGATTGGATCCCAGTTTGGTTGGTTGGAACCTTGCAGAGGACTCACTTCCTGAAGGGAGGTGGAGTGAGACTTGAGTAGTGACTGTGAAGACCGCTGCACCTGTGATCCAGTAATGGATAAGTTACTGGGATTCATAAATGGATGGATCTTCTCCTTTTTCTTAAGTCTTGTCAATTTTTCAGGAGTTTCAACAGCCTATCAACATTTTCCATCTCCCCCTGTTCTCTGTGTCTTCTACTCTGACTCCAACTACCTCCATGTCCTTCCTTACTGCATCCATCAATCTCCTCTTTGTCTCTTACCTGGTAGCTCCATCTAGGATCATTCTTCTACCAATGCTGCCACTGTCCCTCCTCTGTAACCAGCCACTAGAAAGCACAAGCCAGGTCCCAAATCGGAATAAAAGGCGAGGGTTGGATCAGAACGGGTGTCTGGGGTGTGAATGAACTAAAACTCATCACCAAAGTGAACAGTGGGCAGCTCTGAGTGCCTGGGGAGCAGTGAGTGAGTAGTAACCTGGCATCTGGTGGTTTGAACCTGGAACCCTTCAGATTCTACCACTAGGCCACCACCGCCCCACAATGCCCACTCAATGGTGCGAGTCAACAAAATGATAGATGGATGTTAACAGAGAAAAGACAGAAAAGTCACTTATAAATGAAGAGTGCACAGGACATCAGTTTGTGTGGTGGTTTGTCTCTTCTTCCAAAGGGATTGTTAGACATTCCAAATGTCACTCACATTCTATTGATGATTCAACTTTCGTTATCAGGACAATACTGTACCACCAATACGGTATTGGTCCAGATTTTGGTCAAAATCTTTAGGATCAAACTTTGTGTCATTCATTTATTCCCTCCTTTCTGAACAGTGAAATCAACACCCTGTCTGGTCCAATATCCAACCCTAACGTCCCTGCAATGACAGCTCAATACTGCAAATTGTAGTATTTTTATTGGAAATGAAATCTTGTATTCCTTCTTCCCCCAGACGTTAAGTTTGTTACTGTATAAAAATACATCACATCTGGAGAGAAGAGAAAACATGAACAATTGATGTCAACATTTAATAAATGTTAAGTTTGACCCACAATTTTGTCCCTTGGAGTTTGACACCTCCGCATCAGTTGACATCTCATATCAATATTTTAGTCTGAAGAGTCTGTCCACTGTCTTCAACTCCTATGTCATCAGAACCTTTATAATAATTAGTGCTAACTTCTACAACACATCTTCAACAGGACTCTGTCTTCAACCCTTCTTCCATGACTTGAGCTCAGACCTCTCAGTATGAACTGACACCAACTCTGATGTTGATTTTCATTGGACATTAGCCCTCCTGCTGCATCAGTACCAACAGCAGTCAGTCAGTAACCACACTTTGGACTGTGCATTTTCACTGTTGTGTTTATTCTCATTAGGCATTAACTGCGTCTATTGAGCGGCGTGTCTTGGTTGAATGGCCGTCTGTCACTTATTCTGTCAGAGTGTTTGTTTAAGAGCGTCCAAACGGCGCCTCAGTCCGTTCTCAAGAGCATCTCTGCTCCTGAAGCCGCTCACTCACGGCAAAGGAAAACAAGGATCACTTAAAAATTTACTACTGTGGAAAAAAAATAAGTCAAGGCTGGTTATATTAATGTGTCTGTGTGTGTGTGTAAGCGTGAGTGTGTATCTGTTGTTCTGTTTAATAAAGTCAACGTCGAGATGCAGCCCGTGATTTTGTTGTGCATGTACTGGGAAAATATCAGCACCATCACGTTCAGACACACACACACACACACACACACAGGCACAGAGGTTTGGACACAGTGTATTCAATATTCATCACCACCAGCTGTCACATAATGGGACTCCATCAGCTGAAATAGTTAACCAGCTGTCAAAGCACCAACGCACACACACGCAGACACAGGAAGTATAAAGAATAGCCACGATCCTCCGTGAAGTCGTGATAAAGTACAGTTAGAGTCATGGCTGCTGCAGGCAATTTACTTGAGACACTAAAAAGACACTAAAGACACTTGAGACACTTAATTCTGTGCCACCAAAGAACCGAAACAAAAATAACACAAAGACTGGAGCAGCTAGACCTCGACTTAAAGTTAATAATGTGTGGTTGTATTTTTATATGTTGTGCAATACATATGGTTTTGCAATGGGCGTGGAGAACCTGCTTGGAGTTGGAGAAGCTCTCAGCACAGATATGAAGACTTGTCACTCCGTACCAGACATGTCTGATCTATTCTGATATTTTTTTGTTTTTTAGTCTTATCCATTTTGGTTCAATTTTGGTGCATCACTTAAATTTACAGATTAAAATTTTTAAAAATAATGTCTACAGGGATCTCCACCAGCAAAGTCCGACAACTGACAAGTCATTCCATCGCCTTCGTTAGGGCTGGGGAGAAGCCGCCGCAGCAGGGGGCTGCTGGCATCAGCTCGCAACTGGCAGCTGATAGTCGACCTAGGGAGACAGCTCAAGTTCCCGGAAAACATTGCAGTGGCCAAGCTCTGGCCAGATATGGTCCTGGTTTCGGAAAACCACAAGGCAAGTTTTCCTGCTAGAGTTGACTGTCCCCTGGGAAGAGCGGATGGAGGAGGCCTTCGAGAGGAAGAAGGCCAAATATGAGGAGCTGGCAGGTGGCCGGGACATGATCACCCCGGCTGGGTCCCCTGGGTGAAGGTGTCTGTTGAGAGACCCGAAACACCTGATGAACCCAGGTGTCAACACTGATGATGTGTCTTAAGTTGCACAGATGTGTATTTTTTGAACTCTAGGTCAAAATTATCCACGCTAGCACTGCCACTGGTTGGTTTGCAGAAGTGATTCTACTCCAGATCATTTGGACAAAAACAAGTGTGATATAAAAATATAAAAAATGGCAGCCAACTCTACTACTCCTAGTACAGAATGTGTTCCATCAAGGAAGATGTGTTTCCAGAACCAGCATAAAAAGGGAGAATTCCAAAGTAGATACAAAAAATAGTTGGAAGGAAACTGGACATGGCAGGTTTCATGAAGATGTTTCTTCTCTTTATCCTAGAGGCCTCTTCAGTTCACTATAATACGTGATTATAGGGGAGTTCTGGTGTTTTACCTCAAAGATGCTGCATATCTGAAAGAAGATTGTTGTAGAAAACAAAGACTGGTGAGGGAGGAGGGCCTATTCCAGGTGAACTGAATGAACAGTCACAGCTCTTGAAGAGTGAATGGGTGGAGGTATAATAGTACCACTCAACTATATATCCTACTGTTTGTTTTCTCTTTGTAGTGAGACTATAGCCTGATTGTCAGGGATGAAGAAGAATCTTCTGGGAAGCGATCTCAGAACAACATTACAGGTGGATAAAAGGTTGTGTCTTTACCTGTCTCCCCTGTTGACAGGAAGGCCCGGCGGAAAAGCGAGGGAAGCCAGATTGAGATGGTTTGGACATGTTTAGAGGAGGGACAGTGGATACATTGGTAGGAGAATGAGGACCTACCAGATAGGAGACAAAGAGGAGATTGATGGATGCAGTGAGGGAGGACATGTAGAAAAGGGACGAGGTGAAAGGAGATGATGAAGAAGAAGAGGAGCACTAGGTTATATTGTAACTCCCTTGAGACATAAAAAAACATAAAAAGGTCAAAAAAGTGGACTAAAATGGAACTGTCACGATGAAACTCAGCACACGGACATTTCCCATGTTTATATTAAGCTGATAAAGATGTGTCTGCATTCAGGGGACATCAGGGCATTCCTGATAAGACAAAAAAACACATGCAGGTATTTTAAAAACAATATATTTCTGGTATTAAAGCTTAGTCCTACACTTTTGCAACCACTAAATCCAAGACAAATGTCTCTTCATAAACGTACAGACTGTTAACTAGTAGGTTGTGTACGTGTTTCACCTCAGGTTTCACCTATGCTTCAAAAAGCTTTGTATTAGCTCACCTGCTGAGCAACAATACCCGCCATCACCCCACGTCATGCTACATTAGCCTTTCCTGAGATATACACAACACACACACACACACACACACAGACACTAGACGCTCACAGACACAAACACATATGATAGCAGTGATTGGGTGATGACAGCCTCGATATGAGCTCTCCCCCGTCTGCCAGGTAACGATGCCTGTCTGTCGATGCCAGGCAGGATAAGATTCACAGCTGTACACACACACACACACAAACACACACACACACAGGGACACACATACTCAAAGTCAGCTCTTGTCACCATAGTGGCTGATGCAAATCAGGTCCAGCAGGAAAACCGGGAATAGACAAAAGGGCAGTTATTTGGGAGAAATAACCGGGCAAGGAGGGGGGAGGGCACATAATGCAAATTTGCCTTTGTGCTCTTTAGCAGCAGCACATAACCGAGTGAGAGGCTGAGTGAGTCATGGTGTCATATGTTGGTCTTGTTTAAGTGCTGCTGCAGAGATGAGGAGAACCACGTTGCCAAGTGAAAAAGCCAGATGATGTCACAGGCTGGAGCGGCGCCCTCTGATTGGCGGTTACTGGAAGGCAGCCATACACAAGGACTGGATACAAGCTGAGAAGGTGAAAAGGCCAAAACGAAACCAAAGGATAACCAGGAAAGAAGAAGAACGTTTGTTTGATTTTTGGATGATTTAAGTTGTTCTTATGCCAAAAGGGTGGAGTTTCCATGTTTTTAGTTGATTTTTTTTTTTTTTTTTACACAGTGAATGAGGAGCTGGAGAAAGAATACTGTGAGGTAAACTTCCAATCTTTATTGTGCGCCGGGATCCAGGAAGTTTCACACAGTAACTAGCTTTGTGAATATGGACATTATAGAATTATGGAGTCATAAGAATGTAAAAAAAATTATCAGCATGTTAAATATATGTATCAAGTCATATAACTGAAATAAATTATCTAAAATTTATGCTAATGATGTATTAATCCAAATGAATAATTAAAGATCTTAATATTAATACAAAATAAAGTATGTAGATCAATAACTAGGTTCTAATCCACCAGCTGCCAGTTACACTGTCCAGACCCACATAACTTCCAGTGGGCTGACAGAATGGAACAGTCATTAAAAAAATTCTTTTTTTTTTCAGAGAATATGATGCTTCCCTTATTTATTTTTTTTCAATTTTCATGTTACAATCAATTTTAGATTTCAAATTACTTAATTTTTTTTTAAACTGAGTTTTTTTTTCACTTTTTGGAATCTTTAAAAAATAATTATCAAATTCTAAACAATCAATTACATTTTAAAAATATAACAAAATAAACCAACTTCTACTGTGCAAGGAAAAATATATTAATCATTAAAATGTAGTTAAAATGTAAAAAATAGTATTTAATTATAATTAATAAATATCTTTTTATTTCTCTGCCAACATTCAACCCTTATAATTAAAGCCAACTGTGTCTGTTGTGCCAGTCAGTCAATCAGTCAGCCGGTCAGTCTGGATGACTGACTCTGTCAGTCCATCAGCCAGTCACCTGGTCGCTTGGTCAGTCAGTCAGTCAGTCAGTCAGTCAGTCAATCAGTCAGTCAGTCAGCCTAGCAGTCACTCAGCCGGGCAGCCAGGCAGTGGGTCGGTGGGATGGAGCCCAGCCCTCCGAGCTTCGCCTCCCAGACAACTGCAAACAATTAGGGAAATTAGTGGCTCCAGCATCACCATCAGGAGGCCTGCTTGTTTATAATTTAATCGGGGCGCATGTCAAAACAGTCAGGGCTTGAGAGAAACAAGATGCGTCGGCAAGATGAAATTCAAACTGCCAGCCAGCTCAAAATATTAGGACTGTTTGTTTAATAGCGTGCGACCGACTGGGTAAAGAGCAGAATACAGAGGATGGGGGAGGAGGAGGAGGAAGAGGAGGAGGGGAGACAGAAAAGGAGGAGAAAAAAAAAACACAGAAACAGAGGAAAGAGCATGAATCCTCTGTCTTCACTGAGGGTCCTTGCTGATGAAAATGTCTGTTACTTTGAAGTAGTTTTATTTTTTTAAGGCTATTTTCTCCTCCTCCTCTTCCTCCTCCTCCCCCTCCTTCTTCCACTCCTTTTCCCACCTCCCCTTTCTTTCACTTAGCAGCGCTCTGGGAATTTCAAACAGTTGGATCTTTGCCGCCTTTCAAATTCATTATAAAAGCTTTTTGCTAACTAAATATAGAGAGAAGGAAACCACTGCCACATTCATCTCTCAGCCTGCCCCCGGCCCCCACCTCTCCTGCCCCCTGACAATATATAAATAAACTAGAGTGACCTGATTGAGATGTAAAAGGCCGGGAGTTAGCACTGGGACCCTACATTACTTCCCAACATTACCAGTAGTCCGCTCAGCCGACACATGGTGGTGGGAGTAAGCGCTGCGGCTAACTGCCGAGGTTAAAACTAATGCCCCCCCACCTCCATTCCAAAACCTGGTCTAACCACAGGCCGGGCTTGGCCACACCCTCAGAAAGTATGGTACAGACCATAATGTTGGCAGTGAAGGGATACTGCCAAGTTAAACTGATATATTTTACTTGCACACCCACTGTTGGATTGTGGTTTGCTGCAATGTAAAGAGTATTTATTCTCAGTATATCTGTTCTTTCCACATTTCCCCGCACTCACCCCTCTGTGTTTCTAAACAGGCGGAACAACTCCTCCAGAAGAAAACACTAGATGTTGGGCTTTAAAGAAGAATTTAAAATTAGAAACCTACAATAATAACTGTGTCATTCCATGTTCTGGGTCTGAGTTCAAGCGGTTAGGGAAAAAAAACACAAAAAATATACCTAAAAAGGACAATTCCCAGATAATCCACAGTCTTATCAATGTTAGAATATCCTTTAAAACGTGTCCAACTCAAGGCCTAAGGCCCAGATGTTGTCCACGAATTCACCCACAGTTGGGTCTCGAACTGCTTCCACACAGGGCCTCTGAGGCTGCAGGTATTTACTGTATAAACTGTTTTTGTTTTCAACCTTTCAGAACATAGCAATTGACCAATCAACTTCTGAGAGACTCAGACCTCTGCCATTTGTCCCGTGATCCCAAGGGAAAACCTTAACAATGTGGTCTATACAGTACAATGCAGTGAAAGGTGTTCAGATCTTTATATTGGGGAGACCAAACAACCACTCCTTAAATGCATGGCTCAGCACAGGAGGGCGACCACATCAGGACAGGACTCAGCAGTTCATCTCCATCTCAATGAAAAGGGACACTCTTTCAAGGACTCGGATGTGCATATTTTGGACAAGGAGGACAGGTGGTTTGAGAGAGGAGTAAAGGAAGCCATCTATGCCCATCTGGAGCAACCAACCTTGACTAGAGGGGGAGGTCTGTGTCATCAATTCTGCCTTGAGATCCCTTGAGATCTTAGGAAGTTTAACTCATCATTGCCAGAGCAGGCTTCTCTAGAAGGGTGTGACAACGACTCCCATTCACATCTGGACAAAATCTGCTCATTAACATCAGGAGAAGTTTCTGTCTCAAAGAGGTGTGACTAAAACAACTCTTCACACCTTTGTCCAATCTACACTTTTGTGTAGTCTAGAGG
>JAFBJS010004003.1:55917-88353 GCA_016785265.1 Paraplagusia blochii | reverse complement strand
CGGGGAGCGGGGGGGAGGGGGGGGGGGGGGGGGGGGGGCGGGGGGGGGGGGGGGGGGCGCGGCGGGGGGGGGGTTTGGAAGACGTGCAGAGTCCTGGTTAAAAATGACGGACCACGTGCAGCTTGGCTTTGATTACCCTCCTGTGCTGGGCCGCTAATGCCCTGGCTCCGACTCTGTCCTGGTTTGAATAAGCGTCCACTCCCTCAGTCAGACGCACAGACGCACAGGCCCTGACCGCCAGCCGCCAGTCCACGCCATAAGCTGCCTGCTATCAGCTCTGTAATTGGATCAGTGGCACGAATGTGATTACTGCAGGCGTATTTATTTACATAATAATTATTACCGTCCTCCCCAGAGGAGACGGGGCAGAATGCCGAAGGCTGGCTCTGCTGGGGAGAGTGGGAGATGGAGGGTGGGATAGACGGGGAGGGAGGGGCAGTTTAAAGAGCAGGAAGGGTGAAGAGTCTTCCTGTTAAGAAAGACCAATGGACCAAAGAACAAACTACAGGGAGATGGGAAGTAGGGATCAGATCCATTAGAGATAGAGGTTTGTGTGAGAGGGGTTGGAGAGTTCAGGGTGTCCAGGGTGTAACATCATCAAGTATGTGGTTCCTCTGGCAATCAAACCCAGGACACTGGGTTTGATTGAGGCAGGCATGGAAACAACTACACTAAACCAGTGTTTCCTAACCTTTCTGGGGACCCATATTTTAGAAGTCACAATCCACAAAAGTTAACTGACATTTTTCCTATAGCATTGAACATTAATGAGAATGTTTGACTGTTGAGGCAGTGATATCTGAACAAAAACTATTACTCATGTTTGATACAATGAAAAACAATAATTGAACCAAAAAAAATGACTGAACCTCTTGGGAACTGATCTTCACTTTGGCCCAGAGGCAACGTCTGTGTCTTTGGTGTGAAACGCCAGTGTCACCTCCTGGGCAAGTTCAAATCCTTGACTTCTAGTGGGCTCACCACCTGCAGGATGGTACGGTGTGGTGCAGTGTGATTTGGGTGGCAGTTGTAGAGACAGCGACCCCTGCGACCCGGTAACAGGACAAGCGCATGAAAATGAATGGATGGTTGGAACTTCTCAGAAACGTGATGACAGACAACCCCCCAAAAATTATAATATAACTGATTTTAATACAAAGGGATCAAATTTACATAAAAATGGTACAGTATGGTGCAATGTGATTTGGGTGGCAGTCTTGGAGACTGCTGCCCCCAAGACCTGGTAACTGAAAATAGAATGAAGATGAATGAACGGATAAATTAAATTCTGATATCAATCGTTTTTAACCCAATAAAACATATAATCCATAACTGGGCATTTAACAAATGATTTATGTATTTACACAAGCTAAACTAACTAATTTGACTTGATCCCATGGAGTCACTGTTAGGCGCCCTTGAGCGTCTGGAAAAGCACCTTTAAATAAAATGTATTACTATTTGCTTGGTGTCCCTGTGACAAGGAGGCCAAGATGCCTGTGTGGAATGAATCTCTCTTAACGTCCCAAAAGTGACACATCTGCATTTTTAATTTGTTAATGAGTACTGATACTAATGAAAGTAATCAATACTCCCATCACGATAATCTGCTGTCATTAAACTGATGAGAGACTTTACAGTATGAGAGCTACAGCTTTAGCTCATATGTAGTGGCCAGATGCTGCTATGTCTATGTCATTGTGTGGACCTCTGGGGTTTACCTGGTTTGGATCCCACTTAGAGCTCTGTTTACAATCCATTTGGTAGAAAACTACAGGGAGAATTCCTCTGTATCAGTAGTGTTGCTGATGGACTGTTGTCATCAATCAGGTCCTGGATTGGTCTAAAATGATCACATGTCGAACCGTGCCACGGTAAACGACAATCTTATTACATTTACTTTGCCATTAAAAATGGACAGAATATCCTGTGACAAACATTTTGCCATAAGCTTAACGTTACTTGTTCAATTTTACTCACTTAGGGCCTAGTGGGTCGAATGGTTCGAATCCCACTACCGCCAAGTTACCACTGAGTTGCCCTGAATATGGTATCGTCCCTACACACTGCTCCCCTGGCGCTCATTAACTGCCCACTGCTCACTTTGATGATGGGTTAAATGCAGAGGCCAAAATTTGTTGTGCGCTGTGGTGTGAATCACAACATCACAATGACAGAAAAGAAATGTCTTTCTTTCTTTCTTTCTTAAGATTGTGTAGTTGAGAGACATCAGAGCAAGGGGACACTTTAATAGGGTTCACTTTACAGCCCATTGGCATTGACGTGCGTACAGCCATCTTGCGCTGAATATTACACAAACCCTTGTCTCATTCACATTTGATTAAAGAAAAAATAAGAATGAAGAGTTAAGTTAAGCTTTAAATTTTCTGTCACTTTGAGAGACACCTGGAAGAACTCAGATCAAAAGTATTTTGCTTATCTAATTAAGATATATAGAAAATAAAAGTATGTTTCTTCCAGAAACAGGACCTCCCCTTACTGTATGTCTGTTATGTCTATGTCTGTATCTTCTCCGTCTATCAGATGTTCTGCTCTTGTCTGAAGTCCCTCTCTGCTGCGGCTGACTGCACTCCCGGCTGTGTGGTCCAAACCCAGGTTTACCAGATTACAGTGCAGGTAAAGAGAAAGTGAAACCAGGTTATCCATTAGCGACACTGATGCCTGGGCCCTGCACTGCAGACATGTCTGTCAGAGAACACGGCTTGGCCCCCAGCCAGACCCACACATGTGGTGCGCATCAAGACGTGTAGGACACGGACAGGAGTTATTCCATCCAATAACTTCTCCAGAGTGAAAGCAGCAGGGCCCCAGCCACGGGTCCGGCAGTATGAAGTTCCCATTCAGTCAATGGTCAGTGACGTGATCCGTCTCTACTGCCCCCCCGCGCCCCCTCCACTCCTTGCTCCCTCGCTTTGAGTTCAATATAAATACTGCTCTCAGTTTCAATAACAGAGGTAGACAGAAAGACAGAGAAGGATGTAGAGACTCCAGGGACAATCTGGGTTTACATTTGCTGCCGCTGGAGTTTTCGTAAAGCCCGGCCTCGCTTGACTTTAAATGGCACCTAATCACAGCGAAGCTAAAATAGGCCATTATATTAGTAATGAGCTCTAGAGTTACAGCCAGCCCTCGGGCTCTGGACAACAGGGCTTTGTAAATAAGCGGCCATTAATCAGATGCGATAGGGAAACTGGCGACAACGCAGTGGATAAATAAAGCTGGGATAAAAAACAATTTACTCACCTTGTCTAAACTGAGTGTGTGCATGTAGATGTGCACGGATGTGTTCATGAGTTAATGCACAGTCTGGGTGGGACAGGAACTACGCAGAAAGACTAAAGACACCCAGAGGATTGGTACCGGAGCTGGTGTAAATATTCTTCAGAGAGTTTCAGATAGAGATTAATACGATGTACTGACTGGAACGGATAAGAAATGGTAGATAATAAATAAAAAAAAAATATGCAGACTAAGATGAAATAGTACTGTGATTGAGAACTGTAGGAAATGGCCTTTTTAGATTTGTCTATGCCATTAAATATAGGTTAAACAGAAACCCTGGATCCTTTCAATGGTTTTTTGCTTTGTTTTGGCTAAAGAAAATTACACCACTCAATCTTTCCTGCTCTGTTGTCTCCCCCGTCCGTGTTTCTGTTTCTCTTCAGTCAGCGGAGCAGAGCTGTTCACTGCGGACGAAGGCGCTAATTTCATTAATTATGAACCAATATGTTTCTGGGAACCTACGTGTATTTAGGCAAACGTTGAGGGGAATAGAAGAGGAGAGGGGAGCTATGAAAATCAAAAATGAAGTAAAGAAAATTGGCTGAACATGAGCAATAGGCTGAAGACAAATTAAAGCAGCTCTGTCCAATTTTCTCAAGCTGCAAAGAAAATATTTTAAGCCCCTTCAAAGAGGGCCCGAACAAACACATAGAGGATCATTAATCAATGTGAAAATGAATAAAATCGACAAAAAACAGTACTGAAATTTTTTGTAGAATTGACCGCAAACTAAAGTATTGACTAAAAGCTACAGCTACCGTTCATATACACACACGTACACATTAATTAATTAATAAAAAACTTTACTGCTGACCTATTTTAATGGTTACATTTACAGTAGTCTTACAATAGTTTGTTTTAGCTGTTTATTTCAGTCTGTCTATGATTATTATTTCTCATAATACATTTTCATTAATATTAATAATCTTAATAGTATCAATAATAATTCTCAATAATAAAATCTAATATTTATGGTGCAAGTTGACTAGTAGCATACAGTACCAAAAATTCTAGTTACATGTTGAACTAAAAAATCTGGATCTGTTCTGAAATACTTTGAAATACTGTTGAAAACCGGATAACATGTACTTTGTACATGCATGAAAAACAATTATTGACTGAAAAGCGAAACACCAAAGAAAATGATTAAGAAGGTGCTTAGGGCCAATCCTTGATGAAGTCTTCTGTTCTTCCAACAGCACACCTCACCACTGTTGTACTGTTCTCATACATATCCTGCACCAGTCTAACATACTTCTCTGCCACTCCTGACCTCCTCATACAGAACCACAATTCCTCCCTTGGAACTCTGTCATAGGCCTTTTCTAAATCTACAAAAACACAATGAAGCTCCTTCTGACCCTCTCTGTACTTCAACATCAACACCCCGAAGGCAAATATTGCATCTGTGGTACTCTTTCTCAGCATAAATCCATACTGTTGAGTTCAAATCTCTACCTCTTTCCTTAACCTAGCCTCAACTACTCTTTTCCAAATCTTGAGTAATTGCTAGAACTCTGGACATCACCCTTCTTTTAAACTGGCACAAGAGCACTAAAATTCTAACTTCCACTTTTATGTCATCAGGAATAACTGCCTTTCCACTCTTGATCCTCTTTAGAGCTTTTCTAACTTCATCCTTTCTAATCTGATCTACCTTTTCCCTGTTAGAATCTGGTTCCTCATCCCTACGCTCCCTATAATTTTCCTCATTCAACAATTCTTCAAAGTACTCCCTCCATCTCCCCAGCACACGTTCCTCACTGGTGATGACATTTCCATCCCTGCCCTCAATCAACCTCACCTGTTGCCCATCCTTCCCAGTTTGATTTCAATGCCTTGCCAGTCTGTATAACTGCCTAAAATAACTGAAAACCTCCTCCAATGTTTCTAGCCCTGCTGCCCTTCCACCTGGTCTCTTGCACACACAACACATCCACTCTTCTTCTCTCCATCATGTCAGCTAGCTCCCTACCTTTCCCTGTCATTGTACCTACATTCAGGGTTCCCACCTTCAGACTAATACTTCTAACCTTCCTCTTTTACCTCTTTGCCTTAATCAATCGCCCTCTTCTTCTTTGTCTTCGACCAACAGTAGTCCAATTTCCAACAGTACCCTGTAGGTTATTAGCACTGTTGGCGGCCATTTTAACCCGGGCCCCAACCAATCCGGTATGGAAATTATTTTTGCATCTTTGATTTGGCCAGACGCCCTCTCTGATGCAGCCCTCACCATTTATCAGGGCTTGGGACCAGCACTAAAATAACACTGGCTTGTTAGTCCTTGTTTAATATACAGTCCAAATAGTCTGAAGAAATATTGAAATTTAAATATATTCTCTTATAAACACATAAACTTGAGTCAATTAATGGATAATTTCTCCTTTATTGAGCTTTATGAAGTGGATCAGTTGGACAAAGTGTACAGGTCTTGAATAGAGCTCAGTAAGACATGTGCTAACAGACGACCAGAGAGAACTTTTTGTCCTTTTCGATGCACTGTCCACCTCAACCTTCTTTGCTTAGAAGAAGTTATGGTGCAGATAGAGATACAGATCTCTTTTGTAAGATGCTGAAATTAGGCAAAAAGACAGATTGTTCCCTGTTAAGAAGTGGTGTGAAGTCAATGTCAGCAGGAATGCTCCAGGCAGCCCAAAAACATTTGCGCCTTTCTATACTCAACATAGTAAATGTGTTTATTTCAGACCTGACAACCCTTATTTTAAAAAAACTTTTGCATAACACAAAGTGCAAACTGATATTTGTGGATCTTTCTCAGATACATTAGCTCTTTCACACCAGCCTGCACTGGCCACTAGTAATTGGTTCTGACCATTTTGTTTTAGTGATAAAACCACTTTGGTCAAAAAAACAAAAAATGAGCCATTGCACACATTGAGAATTTTTAGTTTGCAAAATATCTGGTGAATCGCTAGCGACTTCTTATCAGTAAAAAACATTGTATAAGTTGCTGCCACCTAGTGTCCACAGGTGTATTATTACAGCGACAAGCCTTGTTCCATCTGCAGCCCTGTAGTGCCTAACAAAACCAAGTGAGCTAGGATATTAGCCTAAATATTGAAAATCAAGAAATTATGGGGGGTGATCCAATGCAAATGATGAGACCTGCATCTAAATGGCGAAATAAAAACCAAGAACCACGGCAGCACATAACCAATGTGTCTCAACTGGGAACTGTGTTGACCGTGAAACAGTTGATTTTGTAACAAGAGTGTGTTACCAACCCTGTCTGTGGACCACTCCAGTTTCTGGAGACTCAGAGTCTTGTGTCTGTACCTCACAGGTCCCTAACAGGTGTGTCCCTCACGCTACACTGCATTCTCCCCCTGAATTCACACTCCTACAGATACACACACATTAACACACACTGTGGCCTAATCAGTTGCGCTCCACATCCAGAAAATGACACAGAATGTGAGCGGGATGAACAGAGGAGCCACATGTGTTTGTAGTATTAATAGTAATTGTGTGTGCAAAGCATTTTACATCAACCCTCTTTACACAACAGCTGCTGTGCAAATCACAGAAGTCTGTGGCAGCTGATGACATCCAGTGTCTTCGTCTTCTTCTTTTCCTTTCAGCATGTCTCTTCTTCTGGGGTTGCCACAGCCAATCAACATTTTCCATTTCAACCGTTTCCTGTATCTTCTACTCTGACTCCAACAATTCCAGTGGGCACACCAGCGACTGGAAAGCTCACAGTATGGAGCAGTGTGATTGGATGGCAGTTGTGGAGACTGCTGCCCCTGAGACTAGGTAATGGATGGTCTCCCTCCATGTCCTCCCTCACTGCATCCATTAATCTCCTCTTTGTCTCCTACCTGGTAGCTCCATCTCTAGGATCATTCTTTTACCAATGTATCCACTGTCCCTCCTCTGAACTGATGACGGCCAGTGTGTGCACCAATAAAACAACTTTAACCAAAGCACTAATAGTGGTCTATTGTCTTTAGGGCAGTGGCCTAGTGGTTAAGGAAGCGGACCTGGGTCTGCAAGGTCCCCCTACCGCCAAGTTACCGCTGAGATACACTGAGCATGTTATCGTCCCTAAGCACTGCTCCCCGGGCGTTCATTAGCTGCCCACTGCTCACTTTGATGATGGGTTAAATGCAGAGGCCAAATTTCGTTGTGCGCTGTGGTGTGAATCACAACATCACAATGACAGAAAAAGGAATTTAATCTTAATTTTAATCTTTTAATCTTAGTGTCCTTACCCCTGGGATTAAGATGAGGCCCAAAAAGAATATGGCATAAGATAGGTGAAGTTGATTAATAAAGTTATATTAAGCTTACAGCAAAATGTCCGTCATGGGAAATCCTGTCCAGTGTTTATGGCAGGGCATTTTATAAAGAACTAGCTCCCTCAGGGCGTAGTAGGTTTTAGTTTCCAAGCCGTGGTACAGTTCGTCATGTGATCTTTCTAGACTGATCCAGTAGGTAATTGAGGACAACAGTCAATTAACATGGCTGTCTATGTGGTTTAAATGAACAAGGAAATCCCTGATCAGTCGGGTCAGCAGAAACCTACTGCTTGTTATAGAAAGTTATAGCAAACAGGGAATAACAAAACAATTATAAGAATACGATTTAATGATCACTGAGTTCTCCTAGTGGTGACTTAAGGTAATGCCCAACCAAGAGTGACAATTGCAGAAAGGCAGTCAAAGGATTTTTGTTGTTGCTTTTATTCGACCAGGCCATGAATAATGTTGTATTTATTTTGTAAATATAATGTATTTGTCTTTTACCTGTCTGTCTGTCTATCTGCATTCCTGTCTGTGCTGTCCATCTGTCTGTCTGTCCATCTCTCTGTCTGTCTCTCTGTCTGGGGATTTCTCTGTCTGTCTCTCTGTCTGCCTGTCTCTCCAGAGTTATATATATATATATGTAAATATTCAAAGGTGGAAAGTTAACAAAATTACATTGACATATGTCACTGTAATTCAGTGTTTTTTGTGAGTAATTTGTACATTTTAAATACAATTTCAGGTATGTTTGTATACTTAAGTGTAGGTCTTATACTTAAGTAATATTTTGACTTAAGTACTTTGCAAAAATGGAAAAGAATCTGTTAAATCACAGTAAAAAAATTAAAAATAAACTATATATGTATATATATATAAAGTTTATATATATGTGTGTGTGTGTGTGTATATACGTATATATATATATGAAGTTTATTTTGACCCACAAATAAATGTTTATTTATCTTGTCTTCTAATTTGTCTGTCGTCCATTTTTAAAAATAATATTTGGTGAAGGTTTAAGACAAAATGACTGTATGAAGCCCAAAACTGTACACTCGCCCTTTAACAAAGTCATAAGAATTTATGTGGCAGAGGTGACCAAGTGCATGTTTATCAGAGGATAACTGCCATTTCATTGGTTGATAAATAAAAGGTTCAACCATCCGGATATTACAGGGACGTAACGGAGCCAGTTGTCCCAGTGTGTGTGGCTGAGGTCGTTAAACTGTACTCATAAGCTAAATGTTGGTTAATGATGCGCTCGGAGACACCGGAGGACAGACAGGGATGGACCTTTGGACTCCTTCTCCTCGGAATAATCCCCGCTCATAAATATCATCAGCTCATTTACTCTGAAGTCAACTGACAAACACTACAGACACAGAAAGATCACACAAGGTGGGCTAAAGGTTTTTACAATGTTAAGGTTTAATGATGGGTGGTGTTCTGTCGTAAGGCCTGTCTTCCTCCCTGTCTGTCTTTCACACAGGGAGAGAGAGAGCTCCGCCCTGGCCACAGACGCCTAGTTCAGCCTCATGATTAGCATGGGCCGCTGGGATCTTTTGTTTTTTTGTTTTTGGGCTTTGTTTGTTTGCTGCTGTGCAGAAATATTTCTGTGGAATCGGCAGTGATTGCACCACAGGTTAGCGACACCCATCATTACTGCGCACACCAGCCTTGTATTTAGAGACTTCAGCTTCAGTGGCGGGACTGACGGCGGTGCTGGCTATATTTATCAGCGCAGTCAGCGTGCATGCCAAGCCCGGGGCCCTGACCAAGAACCCTAACCCTGGTTGTTCGCTCGCTTGACTTTCCCCACAGATTCCCACAGCCGTCACGGAATGCGAGAGTCTAAAAATGTTCCCAGTGCGAAATGTCTGTCATTGTTCATGTGAAAGTGAAGTTTGTTCAAGCAATTAGTAACATGCTGCCATTATTTCAAGTCAAAACACATCACCTGAAAAAAAAGTTAACCTCAACAACAATACCTGCCAATCATGGCAATACTTTATTAAATACATCTGCATTTCTTCCAACACTACATAGATGCTAACTTTAATAAATGTCACGTGGGTAGGGCACATGTTAGCAGACTTTCTAGTTGACAGGGGTTGTCCAACATAAGGCACACAGGCAAAAGTGGAGCACAGTGGGATACAATCTTGGTCCTTGATAAATTAAGAAAATCCCTGAAGTACAGGTGAGATATGTTATTATATAATTTCCAATTACTTCCCCTTCACTAAATGTGTGGCAAAAGGAATGGACAGTGTGAAAATTGATTAAGTTCAATGTAACATTTTTTTTCTATGAATCATGGATCCATATTTTAGAGCATTCCATTTTTTCCAAAACCTTATTTTGCAACACCATAACTTTTATTCCCAATTTGCTTAAAATCTTCCTAAATTTAATTTCATATTTTTTTACGTATAACACCGTAGACTGGTTTGAACTGTCTGCACGTACAACAGTGAATTCTTCGTTCCTTCTTGTGGTTCACGCCTCCAGTGCCAGGCAGGTATCTTAGATCTAAAAAAAAATAGCCTTTGCAAAAAGAAATTATTATTATTTGTTATCTTTTATGAAAGTACTGAAAACAGGTACATTAAAACAAGTTTTAAATACTGCTAAACTCTCACAAGACTGGAATAAAACAATATCTGATGTCCTGAGGGAGCCAAAGTGAACCGATGAAGTTGCAAGGACTCTCTTTATTTCATTTAATAAGTGAATTAGTGTTACATACTTGTACGTCTTTGCATGAAAATGTAATGAAAAAATGTGTTCTTCAGTCCACATGAAGAACGGGAAAAGCATCTTGGATAGAAGTGATTCATGTCCTGTTGCTTACAAACCTCTTCAACCTTCTTCTGTGGTTCTAGAAGTTCCCTACGCACCTGTTCCAAAGCCATGTTCCAAACAGCCTGACTCTGCCTCTAAATGGTAATGAGCCGTTGCCTGCACTGCTCACCAAGTAAAAAACTGAGCAGAGGGCTCAGGGTTTTCGTTACACAATGCATGCTGAGAATTGCAGTGCTCTTGTGGTCGGGCCGAACCATAGAGAAGCAAACCAATATCAATGGCTGAAATTTCTCCTTCAATAACAACTGACTACAGGACAATAGCTACACGACATAAAAATCCTCATCTTTATATTTGAGTCACTGAAACATAACAAAAAGTTTAATAAGAGTGTTGAGAGCCAAGAGGAAAGACAGATAACAAATAGCAATGTTTTGTTCTTGGACATTTTATTAATATTTATGATATAATATTGAAAATCAGACCACACTATACTGTGAACAGTAACCCACCTAAGTTATATGGGTCAGGATGGTACTATGATCAGAGCACATCTTTTGGCTCAGGTACCTTTCTGTTGAAGATGAAGTTTGTGTTGGTTAGTTGAGCTGCAGATAAACCTTTTTGAATCTCAGGCCACAACTGGTCCCAGAATTTGACAGGATGCCAGGTCCATCCATCTATTTTCATATGCTTATGTATTGCCTGCTCCAGGGGCGTAGCCATACCCCTTAAAATGGGTGGGCGCTGAAAAATTAGGGTGGGGCAACCCCAAAGTATTATAGTCAAGTTTGATCAGCCCTCTCATTGGATTGGGTGGGCCTGACTGACAAGTGGGTTGGCCCAGGCCCACCCTGGCCCACCCGTGGCTACGCCTATGTCCTGCTTTCAGGGGGCAGTAGTCGCCATACCTGCCACCCAGATCACATTGCACCATACCATGTTGAGCCCATTGGACCACCTTATGCAGGATTTAAACTTGCCCTAGAACAGCGGTTGTTATCCTTGTTGGTGCTATTGAACCCCATCGGTTTCTTATGCGCATTCATCGAACCCTACTTTAGTAGGATGAGTTGGTGTGTCTTGACCTCCATGATGTCTTGACCTCAGCGCCAGAGGCTCCACCGAACTCCTGAGACAGACCCGCCAAACCTCTAGGGTTTGATAGAACCCAGGTTAAGAACTATTGGTCTAGAGTTTCACGCCAAAGACAGGGACATGGCCTCACGGCCAAACTGAAGGCAACAGGTGCCAGATCAGACAGATGGAGTGTTCATGTGAACTATTACTTCTGCATAAATGCTTAAATAAAAAATTATTTTTTCCTCTTCTATAAAGAGTGGGCTTTGCAGGTAGAGGCAGAAGTAAAATCATAAACTACATTATTTGGACAGGTTTGGCAGGTGGATGGGCTGAAACCAGTCCCCAAGTCCTAATTTGCCCATGACTGAATTGAGCCAGGTGTACATTGTCTGCACACAGTACCTGGTGGCTGCCATCTGTTCCTCACACTTTCTAAGTGAATCTCAGGTGATCAGTTCACAGCTCCAAACTTGTGTTCTTACACAGTGCAATCCAATGGTTGGGTGTGATTGGTCTGCTCATACTGTACACTCCTACATGACACGTCTGACTCCTGTGGCTAGAACTGCTTTCGATAAAAGTCTCTGCCAAATAAATTGTAATGTAAGTTATATAATATAAGAACAAAAAAAGACAAGGAAGAGGAGGAGGAAGAAGTTAATAGTGTGAGATGCGTGGATGTTCACAGTTTCTCTGTAAGACACGATAAGAACAATGCTCAGCAAACAAGGAGCAGAGGTGGAGAAGGTGGAGAAGTTCAGATACTTAGGCTCAACTGTTCAGAGCAGTGGAGACTGTGGAAGAGAGGAGAAGAATAGAGTACGGGCAGGATGGAACAACTGGAGAAAGGTCTCTGCAGTGATTTGTGATAGAAGAGAGTCAGCTAAGGTGAAGAGACAGGTTTACAGGACAGTGGTGAGACCAGCCATGATGGATGGACTAGAGACACTCGGAACAGGTAGAAGACAAGAGATAGAGCTGCAGGTGGAGGAGTTAAAGATGCTGAAATTCTCTTTAGGGGTGACAAGGATGGACAAGGTAATCAGGGGGACAACACAGACAGGAAGGTTTGGAGAAAAAGCTAGAGAAGCCAGACTGAGACGGTTTGGACATGTTCAGAGGAGGGACAGTGGTTACACTGGGAGAAGAATGCTAGACATGGAGCTACCAGGTAAGAGACGAAGAGGAAGGCCAAAGAGGAGACTTATGGATGCAGTGAGGGAAGACATGGAGGTGGTTGGAGTTGGAGTTGAGGATGCGGAGGAGGGAAAAACAGGATAAACTGAAAGAAGACGAAAAATAAACAAAAATTTATTTAATTGACGATTTGTTCCCTTCTGTGATCAGACATGGAAAAGAAAATAGGACAAAGACAATGTGTATGGGCCGGGATCTTGACAGAAAAGGTCCTCTGCATGTCTGCAAATGTGCAGGGTGACATGGGCCCAGCTGAAAAATCATGGCAAAATCGTTCGTGTATGTCAGCTTCAGACAATGGACTAGAAGAGCAAAGCATACACATGACTTGTTTCTATTTAATAATATTGCTTGAATTGCAAACAGGTCAGGCTGGCAATAGTATTGTGGGCAGAGCTGATCAATGATCATAAAATGACTATTGTAATTAACAGGTTTCCTATGATGTGTCATTGAGCGGGTGAAATCAGAACATCTCATTTTGACACACATTTACAGCTCACTGAGCATCATCCTCTTGGTTGTCAAAACTGGCACTTAAGGAGCAGGCTGGCGCTCCGGAGACTGCAACGTTTCCCACAGGATTTTAGGAGACTGTGGGCAACTATGGAACACACAAGTGACGCCCCCCCCTCCACCTCAGCTCCACGGAGAGCAGTAAGTTATTCTCGCTTTACCGGTTTGTTAGAAGTTGGCTTGCAGTGAAGTCAATAAAACCCACTTAATGATTTCTGTGTAGATATCACTATCCACAAAACAAATGCTTTTCTCAAAGCCTCTTCTAATGCTTGCCAGGGAAGCTCCAGGTAAGACAGCGCCACCTCTATGTGACAGTGAATTTTTATTTCTTTAATATAAAAAAATACTTATGGTTAAATGGTAGTAGTGCCACAATCTCAGCAATCAAAACAATAAGTCCATGTTTCCTGCCGTTGTAATAATGCAGGCAAGCTTCTACTGTATACAACTGTTTCTTCACTTGTGTTTTTGTAGATTTAGAAAAGGTCTATGACAGGATAGCAAGGGAGGAATTGTGGTTTTGTGTGAGAAAGTCAGGAGTGGCAGAGAAGTATGATAGATTGGCGCATGACATGTATGAGAACAGTACAGCAGTGGTGAGGTGAGCTGATGGTAGGACAGGTGGGACTGCATCAAGGGGCAGCCCAGAGTCCCTTCCTGTCTTCTTTGGTGATAGATAGACTGGCAGAGTAGGTCAGACAAGATACTCCATAGATGACGATGTTTGCAGCAGCTAAAATAAAACCTACCATGGTGTAGCTTTGGATTGGAGAGAAGAGGAATGAAGGTCAGTCCAAGCAAGACAGAGCACATGTGTGTGTGAAAGGGAGAACAGTGGAATGGTGAGGTTACAAAGAGCAGAAGGGGTTAGAGGAGCAGACGTTTAGATACCAATGATCAACTGTTTGAGCAGTGGAGACTGTGGAGGAGAAATGAACAATAGACTACAGACAGGATGGAACAACTGGAGAAAAGTGTCAGTAGAGATCTGTCATAGAAGACCACAGATCATCTAGACCTAGTCCATGCAAACTAGGTCAAGGTTGAGAGCTAACATACTAACACACACCTGTTATATTTATCATTTATAATATGTGTCTCCTGGTGTCATCTTTTTAACTTAACCTTCTCTTTTTTGATGTACAACTGCTTTTATTGTAGAAAAAAAAACCCAACCTAATGTCGTGTAAGTAGTCCACCAAATAGTGAAGCACTGGCTGCTAATGAGCGCTACTGTTCATGCATGACTTCACCAACTGTCCCATTATTACTTTACACAAACCAGCAGTGTCTTGTTTACCATGTTTGCAGGCGCTGAGTCTCTAAATAATGCAGGAAGAGGGGGAAGTCAGTCACAGGATGGGTTTTCATTTGTATTTGCATATTGTGTGGGTATGAGATTAGGATTCTGGATTTTTCTTGTAGTTTCCAGAACAGGTCTTTTTACAATTAAAGACGTTGGCACATGAAAACAGCTGGCTGTGAGGTTCGAAAGAGGAAACATTTCACAGTTTGAGACCAAATAAAAAAAAAACCTGACCAAGAATCCCTTTGTCAAATTTGTCGACAGTAAGCTTTGTATTATTATTTCTCCTGATAGATTTTAGAGTCAACACCACTAGTTTTTTATAATTCTTTCTTACAGGGAGAATTCCTCTGTATCAGTACCATGTTGATGGACTATCATCATTTTTCACCCTGAAGAACCCAGTTCTGCGTAAAGAAAATCCTGGCCATATAGAGTGGACAGGATTTTTTGTGTACAACGTTTGACGTAACATGTTTTTATTCTTTTTTTTATGTGAAGTTCTGAGATGCCAAAGCAACAGCAATCAATAATTGGGTTGGCAATATGGTCTTCAGGACCATCGTCCAAACATAACTTAACAACACTGGCGTCATTCACATTTAATTTAAGTGAAAAGAAAATAAATTCCATCCTACCACGCATCATTAGTTTTAATATTTCTAGAAACACGTAAAATATTTGTACTCATCATATATCTGTAGCCTCTAGGTTGATGGTAAAAGCAGAGGTAAAGCAGGGAAATCATCACTTTGTTTAAAAATGCACTCAATTTGTGCAGTCATGAATAATTTTGCAGGAAAACACTAATTTTGCATTAGATTTACAGTAGGCTGATTCAGCAGTGAAGGAACATTCATAGACTCGTGGGAATTTTTCGGCTGTATTTTTTCTTTCCCTCCATTTAAGCGACGCTTTTTTCCTGGCACAGAGCGCAGCGGTGAATATAGGTCATACACTGGTGGCACTAAGGATGGCGCTGCAGGTCTCCAGACAACTGAGCTGCTGCCAGGGGAGTCCACTCTGTGTGGCCCTGCTGGCACACACACACACACACACACACACACACATACAAACACTCGCACACAAACACACACACACACATCTCATTGCTATTAATACAGCTGCAGCCATTTTAATATTTAATTGCGTTGATGGACTGCATCTGTGCTGCTCTGTGATGCAAACATTATTATACATACTAAGTGGCTTAATTGTAATTAGACCTGAAAATTTAATTAAACCCAACAATAAAGGAGATCACAGCTTTTTCTCCCTCCTCCTCTGCCCCCTCCTCCCTCACAGACGTTTCTTCCCCCAGTCAAGGGTTTTAACTCCTTGTATGCTGCAGCTCTGTCCAGACGCACAGCCTCCAGCGATCGCTGTCGCTGTCATTGAGGATTGACGATATTCAAAAGATTCAAAATCTAGGAGGTCCAGTTTGTAATATTTAAGATAATTGTTGGTATAAATCATAACCCCAAACACAAACATGTTTCCATGAAGCCAAGTGAAGAAACAGAAACTGTTCAAATCATTAAATGTTTTTGAGTCCAGTCACTTCGATACTTAGGTTCAGGTTCTATTATAATATATTATTATAAAAATAATATATTATAAAAATGTGCATTAACATCCATCAAGGAACGAAAGTCATTACTCTTTGCCATGGTGTATACCATGGCAAAGTAAGGCCAGGGGTCCGGGTGCGGCCCAGTAGGCTTTTTGATCGGGCCCACCAGACTTGTCCAATTTATAGTATTTTATTTTGTGATTATCCTTCTTTTTTCCACTGCAATGTAAGCATTTCCTTAATCAATTGTGTAAAAAAAGGTTAAAGAATTTCAGCATTACGACTTTTAAATGTATTTTTTTCTTAGATGCTCTGACTGGCTAAAGAATAACCACTGCAAAAACCATTGGGTTGTGTCATGATCAGCTAAAAGTCATTTCCTACAAGTCCAAGAAATAAAATATAATAACATACTTAATAATAAGACACACTGTAAAAATGTACCTACGTTTTACACATTTACTTGAAAAAAAAAAAGAATCCTTCACATATCTTTACTTTTATCATTCAAAAATGGCAATTCCATAGAGTGGTGGTTAGCACAAATACCTGTGAGACAAGAGAGCAGTGAATCTTGGGATTTATTTCCACAGGAACAGACGGACCATGGCCGTCTGCGGCCCTAAGTTTGAGACCACTGGTGCAAAGGCTGCAAATGATAAAATATTACGAAAAGATCACAGCACAGCACAAACAAATCTACGTCTTTTATTACCCTTTAACCCAGTATACACTGTTAATGACTTCATTACTTTACAATACATTTGGCTTTTATTCAAAGTGACAATTTAATGAAAAAGGTACCAGTTACACTCACTTATAATAAACGTAAAAAAAGTAAAAATAAATTAATAAATAACACAAAAAATAATAATTGAATAAAATAATGAATATTAATTCTATTTCTTACGTATTTTTAATTTCCTTTCAATTCATTCTTTGTTCCATTTATTTGGTTAAAAAAACTTTGTGAAAATAAACGCACACACACAGCAGTGGCCGTCTGCTCCTGTGTGTTTTATTCATGAGGAATGAGACAAGTCAGCGCCGTGTACTTGCTATATGTGTGTGTGTGCTTGTGTCGCTACGTGTGTGTGTGTGTGTAAACAGCTGTGTATTGCTCGACATGCATTTGCACTCTCTGCTCAGCGCTAACTGGGTCTGTTGGTGCTGATCAGAGCAGAACTGAGGCGACAAGACAGGCCGTAACCCAACAACAACCAGCAGCTGGCGTGGTCCTCACACACACACACACACCAACACACACACACACACAAACCACTTAAATTGACAGATCTAATATGGATAATAATGAGAAACACACATATAAGTCGAGCCAAAGTAACGAACAGTGAACCATGAATAAGAGAAAAGACTTTCAGTCTGTTTCCAATAAAGATAGAAAATGAGTCTTCACATGCTAATGTTGCTGCTGCTACAGCTTCTGCCTCCATGCTGGAGGTTCAAAGTTGGTCAGAGACCACATGACATTTCCTTCACTGAGTTCAGAACAAAGTGGATCATGTGATGTCACAATGGTTTCTGTAATGAATAGATTTAAGCTGTGAGCCATACTGAATGATGCTGATGTCACACAGATGCATCCCGTTTTTATTAAGTGTTTGAACTCATAGCCCTACACACACCAGGGTCAGATTTTCTACAGACCAGATGACAAATGATGAGGCCCAAAAAATAACATGCGTTTCCTACAATAAAGGGCTTTTTTTCATACTGCTTTTTTTTTTCTTAAATTAATGTGATGACAGCAAGATGGCTGCACCAATGGTTATGCAGGGTAGTAGGTCGTCAGTGAAAGCTATTATTGTTTCATTCTCCAACGTCTTTGAACGACACAATCTTAAAATCATTAAAAGAACAATGTATGTTAAGCTGATGGCAAAAAGTCAGTTGCAAATCCTGTCTGCAGAACTAGCTTCTTCAGGGGTTTATAGTATTTTGGTTTGACGGTAGTGCCACCGTTCAACCCATCATGGCTCTAGACCAATCCAGTAGCTGATTGATGACAACAGTCCATCAACATGGCTGCCTCCATGGTTTACCCTAATGTTACTGATACAGAGGGATTCTCCCTGTAGTCTCCTACAGTGGAACAAATGAATTCTTAACAGAGATTTATACATATGCCAGAATGAGTTGAGACAAAGAATTACGGCAGACACTGCTGATACTGAATTGTGGAGGGAAATTTGTGATAAAAACTTTACGGTCAGCAAATTCGACTCTGTGATTGTACCATCCACAAGAGGGCAGCATGGTCTGACGTCAATTATTGCAAATATAGTTTGAATGATCTAAAAGCCGGTATATTAATTCTTCAATTTCTCAATTCGTTATTTACGCCATAGTCGGAAAATAATGAGAACGTGTTGAGAAAACTTTTTTTTTTACGTGTACATGCAAAGAAAACGTATCTGTTCAGCTCTTGTCACAATATAATTCTGGGGCAGTAGGTGGCTTAGCGATTAAGGAACCAGACTTGCGTCCACAAGGTCCCCTGTTCGAATCCCACTCCTGCCAAGTTACCACTAAGGTGCCCTGAACCTGGTCTCGTCCCCCACACACTGCTCCCCTGGCGCTTGCTCAGCAAATTTTCCCAACTTGTGATGAACAGCAACAATAATATTTCTGTGGGCATCATCATTAAATAGGCAATTGCGTGTGTGGATAAATCAGCTCAGGTATTTTCGCACACTTTATTTTGAAACATTAATGAGTAAGAAAATATTCCCTGATGCTTGAAGAGAAAAGGTAGAAGGAACAATGAAAGCAAGGAGATTCTTTGGAGGGAAAGGTTTAAATCCATGCAGGGACTAATGTGTTCAATGCCCACTCTGTTTACAGAGCTTGTAGCCGCCTTGATGATCTCCAGACATGTGGCCACGTTCAAATGAAAACCTTCCACCCGGCTGCTTCGAATGTGCAGGTTTAGGTCCAAACTCTGAGCTCTGTGAACATGTGAACAAGATTATGGTAGGTCCAGAGAGCCTCTCTGCTACTTCTCTTTGTATCCTAGGGAATTGACATGGGTTCTGGTACCATTGCCAGTTTCCAGGCCTGGGTGCTGTTGTGTAAACTCTTCAAATACATTGATTAAAAAACTACATTTTTTAAGAAAACCTAGTATTCTCAACTTTAGTATTATTTAGAACGGTCCTCACATACTATATGCATGTATGTCCATGTCACTCACCTATGCTAAGACAGTGGTACCAGCCTAATCCAAACCAGTGTTTCTCAACTGGTCTGGCTTCAGGACCCACCATCACCCGTTAATGGCAGGCTGTAACCCAAGAAAAAAATTCAACTTTATTTAAAAATGTTTAAAATGATTCATAAGGCCTAGCATTAGGCCTAGTACTTGGGTCCTCAAGGCTTCAGGTTCAAATCCACCACCTGCCAGGTTTCCAGCTAGTTCCTGTTTCAACGCTGTTGGACATAATGATGGAAGAAGACTTACTTAATAACTATATGGAAGATGTCAGCATAATCACAAAACCCTGTAGTTACAAGGACATCATAAAACAACTACTTTTATATACTAAGCCAAGGCATCAACTGAAAATAATCAAGCTTTATATTGACACTATGTGTTTGTGTATATGTCAACAAAAAGAGAACATTAGTTTTAGGCTGGCCTGGAATCTTTCTTAAGACATTTTCATTTTTTATTCTAGTAGACTTTTCATCTCAACTTCTTCTAATCTAACCATTCCCTGTCAAGTACGATCAGCGTCAGCCCACCTCCACGGAGAGAACAAACGTCCAGGTCTGCAATGTTTGAATTAACAAAATGAAAAGGAACAGAGCAACATTTTATCAAAGGTGAGTTCAACAACAAAGCCCTGTAATCTCACTGGATCCAGGAAGTACCTTTCAGCATAATTAGCTAATTGAATCCTGTATTGATCACATATCAGTAATAAGTGATATATGGGCTTCATATTAGTTATATTAGGTTAAATAGGCAGCCATAAGGTCATGAGCATTGGAACATTTGCTATTCAGCCATAAATTGACCTGCCATGTTTTATTAGAGCAGCCTGGTTACAGTGGCCATGTGTGTGTGTGTGTGTGTGTGTGTGTGTGAGGCTGAATTTTATACTGTATCCACTTGAAATATATGCACTGATATAAAATACCATATACATAGAACCAGCAAATGGTACCACTCTCTTCTGTTACAATAGTCAGCTTCAAGTTCTCTTTGATTTACCCAGGGGGCGCTGTATGTTGGTAAATATATATGGGTAAAAATGTATATGGGTAAAAAGGGACTGACTGTCCAAAAAATATGACTTCATGTATGTACAAATATATTGTATGTCCTTTGTCTGACTTAATCACTCTGAGCCCTGCCGTTGTTTCCCAGCTGATCTGCCTTTCTTTTTTTGTGACACAGTAAATTCTATGGATGCCTGTTTAACTTTCACCAATATCTGAATTTGCCAATATTGTCCAAACATTTAATTTACCAATACCTATATGTACTGCCACAACTGAAGTACAAACCTGAGTGAGAGTCCAGACAAAATCCAGGCATTTTGTAATTTGATTTGCATTATCAGTGGAAATATTATCAATCATAACAATATGATTTAATTTAGTTAAAACCGGGTTGATCATATTGGCTGACTGATTTTATTAGACATCCTTAGTACATACAGGTTGCTATTTTTCTTGCTGGACTTCTATGTAGGCATAATTTAAACCCTCTAACCCATCTAGAGATAGGGTCTGCAACCCCTGATTTGTGGACATGTTTTAACAAGACAGGACAGGAGGAAGTCTAAGAGATGCTTTGTTGAGAAGATTTTAATGATCTCACAATGATCTGTCAGTATCACCAGCTGATACTGAACAGCAGCTAATACTGGTGGATTGGTCCAGAAAAGGTTGGTGATCACTGTTGTAAGGTATTTTCTTTGACTATTTCTTCTACCACTAACATTCAGTTAATTTAATGCTGAAAACAGTCATTTGCTACGCTTAATATGTTTTATATTTATTCTCTTTTAATAAAAATCACAAACCCATGGAATTTCTGAAATGATAATTGAGCATTTTTACCATCCCCAGTTATTACACTACACATAGACATAGGGCCAAATAAACCTAACAGACTGAGATTTTCAAGACTTGGGCACAAACTCTCACATTAGACTTAGACTTAGACATACTTTATTGATCCACATGGGAAATTGTTTTGGCACAGCAGCACGTTGAACCATTGCAGATAAAATGAAATAAATAACTTTAAATGAAATAAAGTATAATTTGAATAAGTAGAAATATAAAAGTAGAGTTAGAATGAAAATTTGAAAATTCTAACAGAAGATAAAGATTAAGAACAATACAATCAAACACAATAAGAGGAATAAAATTCTAGCAGAAGGCCAAGGATTAAATACTATACAATTAAACAGTAAGCATTATTCAGGATAAATGCGAAGACCAACAAGCCCTATTACACTTTTTCATGTTACATGGCCTAAGCTCCTGACACAAAAGCCATGTTGATGATTAAACCTGCCCAGTGTAGCTCTACTACAGTCGGTCAGGCTACAATCAAATAAAAACCATTAGGTTAGTGTCTCTATGGTCAGCAGAGCTTTGTGGGTTTTATTAGTGGTTTGAAAACATGGGGCAGATACTGTTGATGTTTATAGGCTGGTCAAGGTTTAAAGTGCGAAACAGCCCCCGCCGCGGCTACGACTTTTCTATGTTTTTATGACGGCAGAGTGTGATGTATTGGCAATCGACACCGCAGTTAATGACATCGCTGTTTGTTACGAGCGCTGTTGCTGTCAATGCAGAAGTGGAGGCAGAGACACACTTTGACCCTGAGGGTGGGGCAGAAAATGGCAGAAGAGTTAGTGTGGGTGAAGGTGTGTCACAATAAATAACAATTCTGGGTACTGTAAACCTGCGTGTTAGCCTACTCCTCTTTTTATTGTATTAACTCATAATATTCACAACCTAAAACACAGATACTCCTGTGTCCAAAGTCACTTTGGATAAAAGTATAAATGTGATATAATGAGGTTTTATCACTTATGCTTTTATGAAATGAGAAACTTTATCATTAAAAATTAATTCTATGAGCGAGGATAGGAAGGTTGATTACGGTTACAGTATTTTTCAGACTATAAGTTGCCCTTTTTTCTTTGGTGGTGGCCCAGCCTTTTTCAGTGGTGGCCTAGCGGTTAAGGAACCGGACTGGGTCCGAAGGGTTCCAAGTTCTAATCCACCAACTGCCAGGTTACGACTGAGGTCCACTGAGCATGGCACTGTCCCCACTCACAGCTCCCCCCCGGCGCCCAAAGCTGCCCACTGTTCACGTTGGTGATGGGTTAAATACAGAGGTGACATTTTGTTGTGTGCACAATCACAATGTCGCAATGACAAGGAGTTTGGAGCTAACTTTCCTACCTTTTCCTTCCTTTTCACCCTCTGGCTGTGTTTGCGACTTATACTCGAGTTGTTGTTTTTTTTTACACTGACAGTTGCTAGAGAGCAATGGTGTGACTTATAATCCAACGTGGCTCATGTATATTGTTCTCTCTTTTTTGTGGTTTTTTTTCTTTTGCTTGTGCAACTTATACTCCAAGGTCATTTATAAATGTTTCTTCAAGTTCATTATCTATTCAACTAAATGCCACTACTAGGGTACTTAACGCCAGTTTTCCTGTATCTGCTATTCTGGTATGTCACATTTTATTCATCTTTTGGCTGCTAATCTGTTTTTTATTTTTCTGTATGCATTTTCTGGCTCATGAAACATGTGTTCTAGGAAGAAAAAAAGGGTATTTTCTTTTGTAATTTTTCAGCAATTTTGTTAAATTCAAATATTTTCTAAAGGTGATGGGTTTAAATTTTGAAAGTCAAATAACTTTTAACACTGCAGTAGTCAAATTGTTCCAGAACTGAGAGTGTTTTGGGCCCAGAGCATCAGCCGTTCTCCTTACGTGTTTACTGACTTACACTTTTTAATCAAAGCTTCTTACTGTAATTGGAACATTTGTGAACATTACTGAATTAGTGAGGCCCAGTGATCTGCCTTTGCCCTGCACTAATAAGAACAAATGCCAGATCTATACAGTCAATATCAACAGATATGCAGGCCGTTTTTCTTTTTTTTTTTATTCCTTTCTTTTTTTTTTTGGTCTATTGTGAGGCTCATTTGATGTGATTACATTTTCACGGACCAGACCCTTTCCTGTTGGCTAATTACAACAGGTTTAACAACATGAACATCCATCATAGGTGTGTGTGTGTGTGTTTCATTGTGTGTATTTTCACATCTATTCTAGGTGAACTCTCACCTGATCTTATTGACGACTGTCACATGACCAGCCCCTTTATAAAACAGTGTCTCCATTAAAATGAAATATATTTTTTTTATAACTCCTGTAAAAAGCGTTATTGTTTTGAAGCAGCAGATAATGATGGCACAGCTGAGGAGGTATTTTATGGGAATTTTATGATGCTCTTTTTTTTTATGGATTATTTGGTGGGTTAAATACGTAATAAAGGGACTGATTGTCACGCAATGATCCGACCTGATGTAACCTGCGGAGGACGTTACTTTTAGAATATGTTTGTGAACAAACAGCACCTTTTTTATTTTAATTAATAAATACTTTATCAAAGTAATCATTGCTTTTACTTTTCTATATATAAAGCTCTTATACCTGGATAAATATCCCATGATTAATTTGACAGAAACTATGCAATGATTAATAATGCGTGTTATTGTACATTTCTTATTAAAAATCAATTAAAAAAAAACAGAAAAAGTTACAATACCTACTGGTTCCCCAACCAAATGCAACAACCAAGCGAGTACGCCACTGTATTACCATTACCAATTAGTGACACTAACATACGACCCCTTGTTAAAAAGGACCTTCTCAAGTCTTCCATCCATTGAATTTGTCAGTTTTTGTTTAGCATCTGCTGGAACAGCCTTAAACGAGGACAGAATAGCCTCCCAGAGCTATTGTAGAGATGTGAACTGCCTCCCACCATCGTAAATGGTTCTCTTGATGATGCTCCAAAGGTTCTCAATAGGGTTGAGGTCAGGGGATGATGGAGGCCACACCATAAGTTTGTCTCCTTTGATGCCCATTGCAGCTAGAGATGCAGGTGTATTCTTTGCAGTATGACATGGTGCATTGTCATGCATGAAAATTATCTTGTTCCGAAAAGCTTGATTCCTCCTTTTTGAACTATGGCAGGAAGTGTTCTTTGAGGAACTCCACATACGTTCTACAATCTCTCTCCTCATGATACCAGCCCAAAACATCCCTCCACCACTTCCTTGTTGGCACCGTAGCCTTGTTTACATGGGGTGGCCGTTAACCAACCATCCACTACTCCATCCATCAGGACCATCAAGGATTGCGCGACATTCATCGGTGAACAGAACAGTTTTGAAGTCAGTCTTCAGGTATTGCCTGGCCCACTGGAGCCTTTTCTGCTTGTGTGCATGGATAGTGAGGTCAAAACGATGGCTTGTTGTTGGAGGCACCAGCAGCTTCAAAAACCTGTCTGCTGATGTGATGGGGCAGTTTTACAGCTGCTCTTTCGATCAGACATATTTGCCTGTTAGAAAGAGTCCTGGATTTTCACTTTCGGAATGTGTTGCATTAAAACAGGCCAGAGCGAGCAGGGCTTGCATTTGAACTGAGTATGAATTAAATAATAGCTATTGATGAATTCACTTTGAATTTGTGCTTTTAATCACTAATTAATCAAGTTTTCTAAGACTTATTTACTGGCATCATTTAATACTAAATGTTATTTGTAAATTATAAATACATTCACTATATAAAGCCTTAGAGGATCACATTAGTATATTTATTTTTTTAATTTCTCCGGTTCTCCTTGAAAGTTACCAATTCTTGGATTTATTAAAAAATCCTCTTCAATTGAGTGTTACAGATGGAGCTACCAGGTAGGAGACAAAGAATGAGGTCAAAAGAGGAGATTGATGGATGCAGTGAGGGAGGACATGGAGGTTCTTTGAGGTAGAGTAGAAGATACGGAGGACGGGGGAGATGGAAAAGAATGATTCAGTGAACAAACTGCTGTTCACTTTGTCGATGGATTAACTGCAGAGGTCACATTTCTTTGTGTGCAGTGGTGTGGATCACAATCACAAGGAGTTTGCTTTCCTACCTTCCAAATCACTCCCTATTTTACACCTACAGTACTGATGAAACACTCACCACCAGGGTTGGCAGTGGAGGCTTTCTAGATTTTAACCTTGGGTTTGCTGCATGGTTGACTAGCCCTTCCATTCATACAGTTCTGTACAGTACTGCTGGGATGGCACAACAAGAATGAAATTATTCTTATTCCTAAATCAAATGCTGCTATTCCCAGTTTCAGATTGCTTGTTGTTGTTTTCCATAATGCCAGGTTTCTGGTAACCAAACTGAACTTAACAGCATACCCTCTATAAACATGAGAAAACATGACTGTTGTGCCATTCAGATTTAATTTTATGACCAACCAACCCTTAATTATTATTATTTTTATGTTGGAAACTGGAAACACACTATTACTTATTTTTAGCCGAAAACCCATTTTTTGTGTGTGCCAAACTCAAGGCCTGCAGGCCAAATGCGGCCCAACAAGTAATTCTGTGAATGATAAAAAGTCAAACTCATGCTGCTGAGTGTCCTATATTGATAGAAAAATATATGTATATTTTTCTGTCAATATAAGACTATTGCATAGAGCAGTGAGCAATATTTATAAATAAAGTAAATAAAATCAATTGCAGGAACGTGTTAATTCTTTATGGAGTAGTTATAACTATGCAGTGCAATTGAAGAAGACATTTTGCATCCAACTGATCTTTTTATAATCTACATATATAATGTTTTTAAAATTGCAGTTTCTGAGGGTATTTGCCTGTCCTGAGATAAAATCTTAAATAAAACAACCAAGAAAAGAAAATGCTTGAAGACAATTTTAAAATAACAATAATTCTGGAGTGGACCCTAAAATATATCTTCCTCTCGTTCCTCCCTCTGATCATCAGATGGAATTAAACATTTTTTACCGCTGTTTCTAAAAACTGAGGGAACATTATTAATTAACTTAATAGTTTAAATGAAAATATCCTCTTCATGGAACTTGTGTCCAACAACATGAACACAATCCTGCTTGAAAACGTTACAACGTTATAACGTTACTTGTTATATCAGAGTAAGACAGTGAGTTCTATTTTTCGTTATTTACTTACAAATATAGGTTAGTACTCTTGATTACTCTGAGCTTACTTAACTTGCCCCTAAGTAAAAGCGAATATTACTGCAGATCTCCAACTCTGTTACTGGGATTAGCATGAATCACAAAAATAAATAAATAAATCATATAACAAAATTTCTCAGGGTTGACCTGGTGGTTAAGAAAGTGGACTTGGAGCCTCAAGGCTTCTGGTTCTAATCCAGCAGCTGCCAGTTTGCCACTGAGGTGCTTGAAGCACAGCAGCAGCCAGACCAGGCGTTACCAATTTTTTTTGACTCCTGGGCCACAGTGGGTAGTGAAAGTTGACACAGGGGTCAGGTAAGTAGATGTATATGTGTGAACTAAGCTAACTAATATGTAAAAGTAAATGCAAACGTGCTATATATTTGGTGAATGCTGGCTGGAGACTGCTGCCCCTGACACCCAGTAATGAATAAGAGGATGAAGATGAATGAATGTAATAACAATTTTACAATTGATCTGTAAGCAATCAAGATTGATTAGCTGTTAATTATTACCAATGATTATGTGTCAGAAGAAAGACACAGAAGAAAACAAAATTTTTTAAGAAAAATGTCGTAAAGCCAAAATGTAATGATCCATATATAAATTCAAAACCTTGATAAAATGAAACTGAATCCATACTCCACCACCTTTTACATGCTGCAAAGTAAAAAAAAAAATTCTGTGAAAGTCTGACACTCAGACTGTGTGAAATGTCGAAAAGGACCCAAAGTGGAGTTTGCTGCTGCTGCTGCTGCTGCTGCTCCACAGTGATGGATCCTCACAGCTTGTTTCTGAGTGGGTGTGAGCAGATGCCAGGCAGTGCTGTGGTTAAACACACACTCTTCCTCCCTCCTCCTCTCCCTCCGTCTCTGTGTTGTTGTCCACAGTGTTTACAGTCTGTGGGCTGAAGTGGGATAGAAAAGGCCCTTGATTGGCTCGGACCTTAGGCGCCTATGTGGGTCAGCTCTGGTTTCTGCACCCCCCCTGAATTCATCCTTCATGGTTGTGACCACAGTCGTCAGCCCTGACTGGACACAGTGACCAGAGCCTGTCATAGGAAAACCCTGGGAACTGAACTCTGCTGGACAGTGAAGTTTAAAAAACATCAGTGTAACAATTCAACTGATCAGTTCAAGGAAAAGACGTAAAAAAAATATGCCCTCAACTTTCTAAAGCAGTTTATCTCCAAACTCTGACCCTCCTGTTGGAACTGGTCGCCTCCACAGCAGAATGCACCACACACAGTGAACATGAGCTCAGTGGCGTGTCAAGGCCTCACAGTGTGATCAAATCTCCATCATGATACGAGCAGGAAATCTGGACTTTTATCGTCATGTTGTATTATGTCATATGGAAAAAACTTCATGAGTCAAACCGTGTTTACCAAATTGTTAAATGAAACAATTTCTAAGTGCAATTCATAGAGTTAACTCTCATCGAAGCATCAATTTGAATTTGAAACCATCATTGAAATCATCATTTAATATAAGATTAAAAAAAAAAACTTGAAGTGAAACAACTTTTTAAACATGAGAAATTATCTTTTTAAAATGGACGAAATGTAAAATAATAAATAAATTATTGCCATGCCAGCTGACTAAAAATGGCTTCCAAAAAAGCATTTAAACACAAAAAATAGTCACTATAATTATATCTCTTATTGACCAAATAATTTGATTCATTATTTAATAAACTGTCAAAATGCAAATGACTCTCGAGATTTACAAAACTGGGGTTCTGGTCACATAGACCTGTGGTTCTCAAACCTTCTGTCATTAGGACCCACCATCAGCCCTTAATGACAAGCCACAACCCAAGAAAACATCACCTCACTAACTGTACTCTTAGTTTAGTGTATTCAGTAACTTATTCTGGCAAAAACTATAAATATTGTTTTATAACATTTGTTATTGCCCCGGTAAAGGCCTGTGACCCAATGAAAACAGGTCTTTTTTTCCCAAAAAAATGTATATTTTAATAGTATAATTAGTATAGTAAATAATAAATTATATCTTAAATAGATTAATTTTTAATCAAATTGATTAAATAAGTCGTTCGGTAGTTCAATGTTGATAAGTCAAATAGTCATTGTAAGATTGGACAGTTTTAGTAATAATACAAGCATTGGTCAAGACACTGAACCTTAGCATAAGAAATTATATATTTTATAAAATAAATACACGACAAATAGTCACAACCTTTAACTTGGGTTGGGCTGGGATAACTGTAAAGGCAAAGGTAAAGGATAGTGTGTGAAAGTTTGATGTAGACTGGTGGAAGCCAACAGCTCTTCCTCTATGTCTCTCTGTCTCCCTCTATGTCTCTCTGTCTCCCTCTCTGTCTCCCTCTCTCCTCCTCTCCTCAGCAGATAAATTCCCACACAACACATATTTTAACACACGCTGGTTATCATAAAACATTCTGGCGGAGCAGGGAGATGATGCTAAACATAGCAGGGTAATGACGGGTGCCATTTAAGCCGACATGTTTTCTGATTAGACTGTCATTTGGAGGGAATGACTGTGGACACCGCAAAGCCACCAGACACAGTCAGTTCACATGGAACAAAAAGACACACACATACACACTTGTCCAAAAGTCCAATGTTTGTGAGGCCTGAGCAGAGCGTCGGACACACCCCATCCACCTCATTGTCCCTCCCCCACTCTATCCTGTAGGAGCTTCAATTGGATGGAGTGTGTGAGGTTGGTCAACGGCCAGAGGCGGAGGTTAGCAGAGTCACTTAGGGTGAGGGTAAGAAGTTCAGGTCATGTGTTTGTCCAATGACAAAAAATGAGACATTTTATCCACTCTCATCTGTAATTTATCTTTCATTGACAAATTAAGTTTAAAGTGTTTAGAGTTGTAATATCTAAGGAATTTATATGTCTCCATCAAGAATGGCAAATATATCTGATGTAATTGATTTATTAATACTCACTGAATGAAACATCAACCAGGATCAGACACTGAGAGTAATAGAAAAACTAAATTTCCTTCACACAAAGATTTGTTACTCGTTCTAACACGTGCAAAACCACTGTTTTGAACCAATTTGGTCCACTGTAGGAACTTTTATGGCCTTATCAGGACAATATAAACAAATAAAAAATTTTATCCAGGCAAGATCAATGTCTTGGGATAATGCTCCACGACTGCCACCCTAAACACATACCATTCTGTGAGCCTGACTGTGGGTGGTGAGCCCACTGGAAGTTATGTGGATCAGCACAGTGCTATGATCAGAGCACCTTGTTGGCAACAGGGCAGCTGTTGGATTAGAACCTGAAGCCTCAAGGACCCACGTCTGCTTAAGCACTAGGCCAACACTGCTGCAGTACAATATAATCGTAATATAAATTATTTGTAAAACTTGGAAAAGTTTAACGGGTCAGATTAAAATATCCAATGGGCCACACCTGCCCCTTGGGTCGTGGTTTGCCCACAACTTTTTTTGACACACATGTCACATGTTTTTACTTCCATTGGTTGAGGGAGAAAAAAGACTTTATTGTTACAATAATCTGTTTAATGCATGTTTTTATTGCCAACTGTGTTGTGGGGCAGAAGTCAAGGCAATACAAACACCTATAAAAATATTTTCCTACTGGATCTGCAGCAGAGTCACCAGGAGGTTAAAGATGCATTTAATGGACTTGTGACTGTGCACAAGAAAGGATTAATATAATATAATATACTGGTGTTCTATTACAAAGTGAATTGGACTGTCGTTGACATTTAGTGATATGCTATCAATCAAACAACTTTTTCAATTTGTGAAAAATCTAATGTTTTTAAGGTTCTGATTTTCTTTTATCAATAGCTGAGCTGGGAATTCTGAATATGATAGTGTTTTAATTCCAAATTCTTAACGAAACCAGTTTTCATTTTAATTATTTTATTCCAAATATGACGTTTAGGTATTTTTGGTTTGATTATTGAAAAGAACAGACATGGACTTGCAAATGAAATGCTTTTGCATAATACAAATATAATCAATCGTAGAAAAACCTATTAATAGCCAAAAATTACAAATATTGTTTATTGCTGTATATGAAGAATCTTCTATTTCTCAGTTTCTGAGCACTGCAATGCTTTTAACCAATGACCGGCCTTATAAAATGACTTGGTGGTCCATATTTGGCCCCAGGGCCTTATATTGTAGAGCATGAAATTATAGAAACCATGCTCAGATTAGCACAGAAAATGATCTTTACAGTAGTGTACAGTGAGAACATTTAGCGTAATGTTATTTTTTTTATCATAACTCTTATAATAGTGTGTCTATTTTACGCCCAGTTTGAATTGTTTTCCTTCTGGTGTTATTTTCGACTGGGGATATACACAAAGTATTTACAAGGGTTGTTTTGTGTAGCTAAAGTGTTCAGTTGTGGAACTGTATTTAATTATACATCAGTTACATTTTAATGACCCCCTTATTTCTGTTTGTTGCTGTTTTTGAGATTTTTATGCCTCGTCTCTTCAAGCTGGGGGTTAAAAAGCTAATTTCTTTTCTTTGTTGAAAGTGAGGTTCAAATCCACAACCCATCTATATTTAGCATAATGACTGGGCTGATCTGAGATCTGAGGGAAGCTCAGATGAAGATGTATTGTGATGTGGACGGGGAAAGAGGAGGCAACATTCTTTATATCCCTTAGATATACAAGAAGCAGGATAAATTAGCTGCTTATATTAGCTCTCTGCTATGGCTGACAGACTGAGAGACGAGGTGATTAAGCAGAGTTATAAAATAGTTTTAGTTTTAAAGAGTTCAGTGTTGTAGCCCTGGTAAAAGTGGAGGACAGTTACACGGACACTGTCCACTTTTGACAGTGACTCATTTATGGCGGTGCATATTGACGGAGGAAACCAGTATCACAGGCTAACCTGGACCTCTACTGCTCCCTGTTGGCAGCAAGGAGAAAATGCTCCCTTTAGTTCCCGCGGCTTTTCCTCATCTTTCTGCTGATTCGTCAGAGGCTTTTCTTTCCTTCTACTCCTGGTTGAGTCCAACAGCTAACTGTTCCTCCGAGCTATGAGGTTTCAACAACTAGTAAGACAATTAAGCTACAGTTAATACACAGCTGGTACATGTGGCTGTTTATGAACACATTTATCAAGTTATATAGAAGTTATTGTAATGGGTTAAAGTATTTTTCATTGTATTATGGTGTGTATGGGAATTATATTTTTTAAGGATAAGGAACACTTTATTATGAATAAACAATTAAATGACACAAAAGGAGACAGACAGACAATTTGAGGAAATTATTGTGTTAACAGCAGCAAGTGTTTTAACTGCTGTTTTAACAGGCCACCCCTCACAAGCGCCAATCTTGTGGTTCCTTTGGGAATTGAACGCAGGAGAAAGAAAGAAAGAAATGACAGACGTCAAAAATCATCAAGTAAATATAACTTAGTTCAAGACTGTTAGATATATAATTGAACATTTCACAATAGACTTATCACCAAGCAGTGCATGTATTATTCATTTATCTTCCTGTTTCTATGTACTATTATTAACTAATATTTTATAGCGCTATAGTATTAAGTTTATTATAGAATGTTCTGTAATAATAATAATTTGTCAAAACAATTCATATTATTTTGGAGAGGAAAGTTGTCTGATGCAAACACTGAGCTCTGATAGTGAAGTGGTAGTGTTATGGCAGTGGCACAGTTCTACTTATTTTCCCTTTTGATTGAATTTTTTATTTAATTTTACTTTTTTTTTTAAATTCACCATTTAACAGTTAATTTCTGCAAGTTCAAGCAGAATGAATCTGCCAATAAAAATCAATCTGCCCCTGTCAGTAAGGGCCACTAACATGTTGGCCAGGATGTGTTCTGAAAGTCAAACCTGTCAACAAGATGATCAAAAAGAGGATCAAAAAAATCAATTTAACTTGTACCACAGATTCTTACATGTTATTCCATACTTGGCACTAGATTAGGGTCCTAGAACTTTGGCGCTATATGTACACATATATATATATATATATATGTACATATATATATATATGTACATATATATATGTACATATATATATGTACATATATATATGTGTACATATATATGTATTTAAATATG
>JAFBJS010004003.1:0-55740 GCA_016785265.1 Paraplagusia blochii | reverse complement strand
ATACTTGGCACTAGATTAGGTCCTAGAACTTTGGCGCTATATGTACATAGGTCAAATTTCGTTGTGCGCTGTGGTGTGAATCACGTCACAATGACAAAAAAGGTATTTACTCTTACTCTTTACTTTACACGTGTATAGATTGTGTTTGATTGCATTCTATCTCATATATATGTATTTATATATGTATATATATATGTGTGTGTATAAATATATAGTATATATTTTTTTACCTTAATTATGTCACAAATTATGTCACAAAATCTGTATGAAACCAGTTCCTGGAGTACTTGTATCTGAACTAGTATTTTTTTAAAAGAAAGAAACCATAGTGATCAGAATATATCAGACTTGAAGGAACTAAAAGAGGGATTAATCATGTTTGAGTATGTGCTGGATTCAATATACAAGTAAAAAAAAAATATGGATTTATTACAGTGGAGGATAATTAAAGGAGTCAAACTGATATGGCTATGAGTCGACAATATATGGGCAACAATATTCAGTATTCAGTCCAATAGGATGACCATATGATGGCATAGATCTGGACAGAATCAGAGTTGGCAGGCATTTTAATGTTAAATATGTGCAGAGAAAACATTATAAAATAAGTGCTTAAGGGTTTGGCATTTAGTAATTCATACAAGAGAATTGTAACACTGTTTTGACAAGTTCAGGGTTAAAATTATCAAAAATAAAATAACAATAAACTTTAAAATATCAATTAGTTCAGTTTTCAACTTGGACCACATGTAAGGAAAAACATTAGCCCTAATAATAACAATAAAAAAATAACTATTTGATAGAAAGGTAATAATAGTAATAATCTGCTGGACCTCATTTACACATAGTGTTTGTATTTAATACTTCAGTATCCCTGAGTTCTGCGCCACCTACTGCCCGGGTCTTTTAAACACCACAAAAATAATTTATTAAAAATGTGACTTGCGTCTGACCCTCTTCATCATGATTGACATGTTACAGCCTCTGGGTGTCACACAAGAATGCCTGTCCCTGGTCTCGTCTCGCCGTGGCTGCGCGTCTCAGTTTACAAATTGCCAAAACTGAAGCAACAATCTGCATTTGAAGTTAAAGCCACACTGACAGAGTGAAAACTGTGAGAAAACCATCACAGAGAGAGAAAAAATAATGATAATTTTCAAAGGATACAAGGAAGGATGGGGAAGAGAAGACAAGAGAGAGACAGAGAGAGAGGAGAGAGGGAAGAAAAGGGGGCAGAAAGGAAAGAGGGAAAGGGAGGAGACAGATGATGTGGAGTCAGAGCGGGAGGGTGACATGTGTTATTTATTTCCATCGGTGTAAACAGTGAGAGAAGGCAGACATAATCAATAGGAAACTTCAGATTGTAAATAGAGTGCTCTAATAGCCTAAACACTGGCCGCTACAGTTACACACACAAATATTTGACTACAGTATACACACCCACACCTACACACACACACAGATTGGCAGATGAAGTAAAAAAAAAAAAAAAAACTAACTCGGAGTACAAAGCTGTGAGAGGGGGAGGAGGTGGCTGAGCGGCTCAGTCTTATTTATCAATAACGGGTCCTGATGAGAAGATAAACACACAGGAGACAGTCTGGGCCTGAGGGGGAGACGGAGGCAGGAGGGAAGGAGGGATGGAAAGAAGATATTCAGAGTTTACCATTCAAGACATCCCAGGGAAAATAAGCGAGAACAGATTTAAAGATGCTTATATTGTTTTATTATTATTATTGTTTAATTAATGTGGCCAAACAAAAATATATATATTGTGCCTCCGGTATCCCGATCGACTGAGAATTTACGCATCAAAAAGATTTTTCTTACTAATTTCCCTCCATATTTTGGTGTGAAGTGTTAGTTTATCATCTTTCTTTATTTCAACTCATTCCAGCATATGTTTAAAGCTCTGTTTAGAATACATTTGGTCTACAGTAGAAGACTACAGGGGGAATTCCTCTGGGTCAGTAACATTCAGCAAAATCATAGAGGCAGCCATATTGATGGACTGTCATCAATCAGCTACTGGATTGGTCTAAAACAATCATGTCCATCAATGCTACAACTTGCAAACTTAAATCCTTTTATGGCCCGAAGAAGCTGGAACTCTTGCTTCATTGACATTTAATTGAAGAGAATAATTGAGAATTTTTTTTTTTTTAAAAAAACACGACCTCTTTTTTTTTCATGTTACTGGAAATACACTTTTCTTTACCTTTGACCAGTGCAATCCTTTCATCTTTTTGAAAGATGTTATTTTAAACCCTGAAATTACGCTGGCTTAGTGAAGAATTTTATATAAGATCTGATTTGAAGCACTTGCTGATTAAAACAACAAAAACACTGAGAAAATGATACATAACGCAAGTTTGAGGTCCTGCCATAAACTGTTGCTACAGGTGAAACTCCAAACCTGAGCAATTCGATCAACTTTCAACAACTTTCTACACTGAGTAGCCTTCCTCCTGGACCTCCTGAAGTCGGAGCAGACCACTCAGGGTTCTGCTTATTTTGTTTGCTGCACCAAACGTCTGGAGCGCTGTTATAAACAGGCATTATACGTGATTACATTTCATTTTTAATTACAACTTGTCTGAAGCTGCTACGTTCAGACATAACTAGTGAGTAAAATGAGAGCGGGCCCTACTCGCAACCCCAAATTACTGCTAATTTGATGACATGATTAGAGAGCAAACTTCCCGTAAACACCGACCCAGAGCCTGATGTGGACCCATTAATTGTTCAAAACAACAACTTGAAAAAGAGAAAGAAGAAGAAAAAAAGAGAATGAAAAAGAAAGGCCTTTTACTGGTTTTTATAGTCGGGAGTTTTCACAGGTTTGTGTTTATGATGTAAGTGACACGAGAGCCGTGTTTGGAAGCTTCTCTTTGACTCTGGATAAATATTTGAAGGATCTCTGTACGAGCAGAGCCGCTCCACACTTAATTGTGTCAGAGCTGTAACCCATTGACTGGAGGATGTGGCTTCTCAGACTCAACCTGTGTGTGTGCGAGTGTGTGTGCGCACGTGCACGAGTGCGGTTTGCGCTCCCCCCCACGCCGTGTCAGAAGTCATCACTGTGAGGTTGAACGGCGACCCCATGACCCCCATCAGAGATCAGAAGTGAAGCACTTAGCGGTCGCCCTCCTCCTCCCTCTGCCTCCGCCATCCACGCAGACAGCCCTCTCTGATTCCACCGCTGCCGCTAATAAAGGCAGCAGGAGGCTAATTCGACTCAACAGCTGAAGGAGTGTCCCGGGGAGGAGAAGACAAGTTAAAGAGCCGGGATGTCACTCAGCTCACAGCGCCGCTGCCCTCCACCTCCTTTTTTAAACAACGTGTTTTGTACTGAAGCCGAAAAAAGGGACGTTCTGCCAAACGGGGAGAAAAAAGTAGTGAACATAGGGAATTAATTCCCTGTATTTGTGTTTTCGTGGTGAGCAATGGCTTCTTCTATTTCCAACACTGTGAAAGTCCTCTGAATATTACTGTTTGCGTTTTGGTTTATCTGAAGAAATATTTTATTTATGTTTTTTTTTTCTAAATCTCATATTCCAAAGAATACATAAAAGCTTTATATCAACTAGAAAACATATCCAAACTCTTCAAATTCAAGGCTCGTGGGCCCAGTGTGGGCCATCTAGTCAGGTTTTGAGGCCATGTAAAGCCCATATGGGCCAGTTTTTTAACTTGATATATATTTTTTTCATTACATAGCGATTAACAGTAATTTTAATCAAGGCATTTTCAGTATTATGCATTCTCTACCATACCCATTCCTCTAAACAACTGTCATTTTTATTTACAGATTACTTGCATAAACTGTATTTAACATTTTTATTACACAGTTATGACCAACCTTCGTGATTTCAGTAGTACACAAATGCAGAAAGATGGATTTAAATTTAAAAAAATAAATTTCTTTTTTTGTCATTGTGACATTGTGTAACGTTTGAGCACCCGGGGAGTGGGGACAATACCATGCTCAGGGCACCTCAGCGGTAACTTGGCAGTACAGTAGTGAGATTCGAACCGTTCAGTTACAAACAGTTCCAACATTTTAAAGGGAACTTGACGGCCCTTCACTAAGACATATGGCTCTATTAACTTGGTTTTCACAATTGTGATGAAAACATCTCTAAAGAGATATGACTTATACTTTTAGGACATGTGAATAAAGCAGATTGAAGCCCAAAGAAAGATACCCAAATTTGGCCTAGTCATCCGGGAACTGCCTAATGGTGTAGCACAAGGATTCCCAAACTTTTCAAAGCCAAGGCCCCGCAAACAATTTGTTTTATTGCTTTTTACTCACTATTGAAGAGAATAAAAATCTGTCAATATGTGTCCAATTTTCTTTAGCTACACACCAGCTTTAGGAGCAGAGCATCTTACTAACACACTCATCGACAGGTGTACTTATTATCAAGGTTTTGGCGAATTTGTTGCTGTCACACAAGATATGTTCATGTACCATCACAGACCTAAGAATAAGAACGTGCCAAGAATTTGTTGTTTTTCATTATTTCATCCCATTTTAATTGTCCAGTCTCTGTTGGACTGAGGTGAGGCACAAACTAGCTACTTCAATCAGTTGATTAACCCGTTAGGGACTCAAATTTATGGTCCAGGGTCCGCTCTTGGTCCAAGGATTAATCAAACGTGGCCCGCAACTAGACCTGTTTGAGCCATTCTTGGCTTTTTTATGAGATGGTGGATCCAACAGTTGTTCCCAACACTTGAGTGAACTGAGGGGAACTCTTTGACTCTCTTTGAGCCTTAACACATAAAAATACATGACATTGAAATAAGTTTTACATTGTACTCTGCTGTTGCTGCTGCTGTTGCTTCTGAGTGGGATGGAGGCATCTAAGCTTTAGCTCACTCCCCCTGTGGTGGAATGTCGCCTCCATCAAATCAACAGTGCTGAGGAGAAAAGGATGATAGTTTCTCAGGGTAATAACAGCCCTTAGAATAAGCTATGTTTAAGAGGCCACCGCAATGGCTACCCTGTCCTGAACCGCAGCACTATCATGACCCTGGCTGGTGGGGGACGCCACCGGCCAGACACAATTAGTGGTCACTGATACCTGGGTGTGTGTGTTTGTGTGTGTGTGTGTGTGTGTGTGTGTGTGTGTGTGTGCGTGCGCTTGAGTGTGGGTGGGTGAATGCTGGAATGGGAAGGCATGCAGAGTACGAGTGTATGCATTTATAAGCACGTAAATTCCACATTCCACTCTAAATATGTGTCTGCGTACGTTTGCATGTATTAGCTTCCTGTACATATACTGTATACTAGAGTTGGAAAAAAGACTGAAAACGTCAGCAGTCAGGCAGAATGCTTTTTTATTGTAGGCCTTTTGAACGCAACAGGCTTTAAGATGATATTTTTTCGTCAACATAAATTAATTAAATTATAATTTTTTTTTTATTATTATTTTTAGTGAAAATCAGTTTAGAATGCATTGTGAATCAAATTGGGAATCTAGAACGTAATATTAAATCGAAATATTAGCAGCATTTTTTTAATCATGCACCGATACTGCATATTCCTCAAAAAAAACATTCATTTCAACATCTAAGCCTATTAAAAGCTTGCAATTTTAATTACGGATTATTTGCATGAAAATAATTGCATTCAGGATAAAAAGAAATCACAATTTCAACTACTCTAAGCCAACATACTGTACGCATTTAAACGTAAGATATCACTGGAAAGCCTGTCGCAGTAAAGAAGTCTACAATAAAAACAACATTCTTCCTAATTGCTCTTTATTTTCAGCCATTATTTAAAATATGTTCCTGTCTCTTTTAGTGATTTTCTCACTTCCTCTCTGGTGTCAGAAGGACTAAAAAGCTCACTTTATAGCAGAATGCTGAATATAGAGCTAAAACGTGTCACAGTGGGGGGGTTGAACAATTTTACTCCACAGGAGACAGGCGAGCAGTGAGCACTTGGACACTGGTCATGATGAAAGTGAAGCTCACAATAGCGACAAAAAAAGAAAAGACTACAATAAATCCAATCTAATGACGTCCTTTTTTCAACCAGTAAGAAATTTAATTTCTACTTCCCAGGAACTATTTACTAACCCGCACAGGTTTGGAGAATAAATTCTTACAAAGCAACTAAAACTGTCACTCTATTCCTCTTTTTACACACTTTTTACACACATTTTTTTTCTCTTGGCAACATGGAAAGCATGGTTGCGGACTTAAAAACAAAAAAAACATGTCCTGGGAGGAAATATACAGGACACAAAGACAGAAAGACCGATATACGTATATTTTTGCCGTACATTTTCCATCAATTGTGCTATAGCAGTCACTTTTATTACAAAATTAAAATAGTTATCGACAGAGAGCATGGGTGACAATTCTTTCTCACTAGGAGGCAACATAAGCAATACAGTTCCCCTGAAGGGTTGGTTGAAGACTAGAGGCTGGTGTCTCTAGATCAGGAGTCACCAATCTTTTTGAATTGAGAGCCACTTCAAGGGCCCCCAGTAATACAAAGAGCTACTTGTTTGATGCAGACTTACAGAACAATGATACAGTTAAAAGTTCTGGGACAGACAATAGTGACCACACTTCTGACCGTCATGACTGCACCCATTGGATTATAGTTTTGTCCTTTGGAAAACATCTTGCGAGCACCTAGGTAGACCATGGGCCAAAGATGTTCACAAGTCACTTTTTCCAAGTCCAAGTCAAGTCTTGAGTCTTTGTGCCGGAGTCCAAGTCAAGTCTCAAATCTTTCAGGGGCAATGGCAAGTCAAGTCCCAAGTCTTTCAACCCAAGTCCAAGTCAAATCTCAAGTCTCAAATAGCTGAAAGTTTTCATATTAGACTCTATCCGTAATAATACTGCATTGCTGTGTTGTTTTGGATTAAAAGTATGTACTGTACTGTTCTATATGCCTATAATATGTAATTGCACACTACACCATCAAAGTTGATCAAAACATGTGCAATGTGAAGAAACATCACAAAAGCTTTAAGCTTGAACAATATATTTGTGAATACAACAGGATACATACAAACTGATTTGTGTATGTGGTCTTGTCCTTTTACCAACTGAAAATAACAAATTAAGGAAAATGAAAATATATAACTGAGTACTGTATGTACGGTACTGTACTACAGTATAGGGCTATAATATATTAATGCACACTGCACCATTAAAGTTGATCAATGCACTGTGAATGTGCTTAGGCTAAGAAATCATATGCATTACATGCTGTTTAAGGAGAGGTTTCCATTTCTGTTATGTCAGTGACAACATTAGTCTAAAATAAAACAGCCATTCATTCATAGAATTAACATTAGGCTCATTACACGCAGGCTGCTACTTGCCGCTAAACGTAGTGGCCTGAGGTATATAATAAAACGGTAACGTCAGGGGAGGAGAACTATAAAACTAGCCAACAGACTGTAACTGTGGCTGAATTAGTTTGCTGAATTATTAGTTTGAATTGAATTAGTTTGCTGAATTATTAGTTTGAATTGAATTAGTTTGCTGAATTTGTTTGTTTGTTGCTACTGACCTATCCTTGTGTGTTCTGAGTTGCCTGAGAAAGTTCGACCTTGTTGAACCAGCATAATTTATCTTAACGCCACACTCCTTAAGGGAGTAAACTACTTCTGCCTGCAATTTTTCCATAGTGCTGGTAAATGCTTTGAAAAAAGTGAAATAAGTTAAATGATAAAATAGATCATTCCTTGATTATGGACTTTATTCACGACTTGCGAGTCATAACACCGAAGTCTGAGTCAAGTCTCGAGTCTTACACGCCAAGTCACAAGTCAAGTCACAAGTCTTTGTGCGACTTAAGTGCCACTCGAGTCCGAGTCTCAGACTTGAGTCCCCATGTCTGCCATGGGCTACCAGATGCCCCTGGACACCAGGTTGGTGACCCCTGATCTAGATGTAACTGGTCTATAATGCAATGTTTCCCAAACTTATCTCCTGGGGAACTCATATTGTCACAAACCTTCTCTAACCAAGTCCATATACATTATTCCAAGATCACTGACCATTGTTGACCAAATATTATCTGAACAATTAGAATAACTAAAGTTTAAACCACAAGAAACGGTAATTTAACCAACAAAAATAATACACCTACTAGGTAACATGACGCCAGATGCTCCAAAAAAATAGTTCTTGGAAACAGTGCTAAAATGTATTCAAAAATGTTTCTGCCATGGATTATTATTTAACTAACTTGGTCAACTGTAGAATACTGTTGGGAGAATTCCTCTGAATCAGTAACATTCAATTAAACCACAGAATCAGCCATGTTGATGGACTGTTGACATCAAACAGTAAGTTGATTGGCCTATCAATCCATCTAGAGCCACTCGCAAACCTCAATCTTATTACATCTTGAAGGAGCAATGGAAAGGATTTTTGCAATGAACATTTTGCTGTCCTAACATAAACATGGACGCAGCCATATTGTGCAGAACATAACTGAAACCCTTATGTTGTCTTTGTTTAATGAAAGAAAAAAAAAAGAATGTTACCGGAAACAGATTAATATTTTCTTTCCCTTATTCACTCTTAATAAAGCATACAGTTTGTCTACATTGTGGTACCTCCTAACCTTCCTGATTAGTAAGGACTGTTGACCTGCCCTGGATCACAACCTTTGTAAAAAAAAAAAAAAAAACAAATAAAATAAAATAAAAAAATCCCATTTATGGAGAATTTCAAAAAATAAACAAAAAAATGTGCATTTCAGTTTTTCTGTGAACCGTGTCAATGTTCACTAAAGCTTCTGGTTATCCTCACTGTACCTGCCTGGGAGCAACAGGCTCTGTGAGATTGTATATACACACAAACAGCCAGGCTCCACTCACACTGCATGGCAGTTCTATTGGAGCTCTTCACATTGTCCAGACGGCCCAGTGTCAGCCAGTGAAATGAATGGCTGTTTATATTAGAAGGCCGGTTTAATGAATTAGACCCACCACTCCTCTGTGTCAGTGCCAGGCACATACAGACCAGACCCTCTGCTCTCCTCATCCCCTTACACACCTCTTACACAAGGTGAGGAGGAGGAGCCCTGATTGCGTCCTTCGGGACAAGGCAGAAGCAGAACCCCCCGGCCACCGTCGGCCCTCTGAGAGAACCGGCTGCTTATTTACAGAGGGGTATCTGGCTGAAGGCCACGCACAATGGTGCCCCACCGCCGCCAACACCACCAGTGGTTGTAGATGTGATGGGCAGAGGTCTGCCTGTTTACATGATGGAGGGTAAAGGGGGAGAGGGGAGGCCAGGGTAACTGAGCGACTAGATTGTTTGAACAAATATGTATACAATGTGAGGTTTGCCACCCAGCCGTACATATATACAGGAAAACAGCAAGAACCAACTCTGTTTCTACTCACTGGTTCGATGTGGGTGAGTGTGTCTGCAGAGCTAGAGAAAGACAGAGAAGGAGAGAGGGAGAGAGAAAGCAAAACAAAGACATGGAGGGAAGATGTGATTGTCATCCCACATCATCTCAAAAACCAACAGCTTTGGACAGATGAACCTGACAGATTATGGAAACAAGAGAAGGGAAAAGACGCAAGTCGAGGAAACCAAGAAAGAAAACAAGACCAGAGAAAAGAGAGTAGGGGCTGAGGGGAAGGGGATCAGACAGGGCATGGAATGAAATAAGAAAAAAACACAAGATAGTAGAGATGGAGTGAAAGAACGGCGAGAAGAAAACACTAATCCGGAAATGAGAGGACAAGAGGCTGATATCCACAAAAAGATGGATAAAAATTTAGTAGATGGTAAAAGGTTAATTCAAAGTAATTTATTGGTTCTTTTCATCCAACTATGTTTTTCTACAGTAATTATCTGGTTGCAGGGGCAGAAAGATCTACGATTGCTATTCTAATTACACTAAACCATATCAGCCCCTCGCAAACCTTTGTGTGGGTGAGCCCCTCTGAAAAGCACACTAACCAGGATGTACAGGAGGTGTTACCTGGAGTTGCAAAACTTGCTAATTCTCACTTTGAGAATTTTTCAAACCTCTAATTTCAGTTTTTATACAGTGGCGCAGCAGTGGATTAGTGGTTAAGGGGGACCTCAAGTTTGAATCCACCAGCTGCCCAGTTACCACTGAGGTCCACCGTTGCTCGAAGCTGCCCATGTTCACTTTGGTGATGGGTTAACCTCATGGTTAGAGTAATTCCCTCCTTCCAGTGGACTCACCACCTGCAAGACGTTTCAAGTGGGGCGGGTTCAATGCAGTATGATTTGGGTTTTGACCATGGAGACTGCTGCCCAACCATGACATGCTGCCCAACCATAATTTCCCAGAGGATACTCCCAAATCCTATCTATCTATCCTGGTTATTAATAGGCAGGCTTAACCTATGGATGAAAGTTTGATCCAGTTTGAAGGATTGATGGGTCAACAAGGAGACTTGAAGGTGACTGATCCTGGACCATCCCCACAGTGCAACATATGCTCCCTTTGGTGATGTCCAAAACGCAGAACACATGCAGTGTCACATTGACAATAAATCGCTTTCATTTCATCAATGATCAGTGAAACTTTACTTTCCCAAGTGCACACACCACCTTACTGTCCTCCTCCTCCTGGTCATAAACCAGTCTTCATTTTTTGAGGCTCTTCTCGCCTCATTTTCTTTTGTTGTCTCACTCTCCTGCTCCCACTTCCTCCCTTGGCCCGCCCTCTAAATTACCCAGCGTCCCACCACGCACAGGAGACTCTTAAATTGCCTTTGTGCATTTCGGTGTGTACATATGCGTACGTGTGTCTGCGCACCAGCAGGGTGGTGGGTTGAGATTGCAGTAATCATGCAGTGCTACCTGTTCATTAAACACGCAGCAAGAACTCTGCTCACAGCGTTTAGAAACCAATTAAAGCAGCACAGGCTATTAACATTAGCAACATTAGCCAACAAAAAGAGGGTGGGCATGAGTGCGCATGTTGTGTACAAATGGAAAAGAAACTCGTATTGGAAGAACACCTGCATTTTTTTAATACATGTACCCACATTTGTACTGAGCTGGATCGGAAAATTTAACCAACAGCGAATGTTTCTCTGCCGTTATAGTAAAGTGAAACTGCATCATCAACGCTGTCAAAGGAATTTGACTTCTTCATTAACCTGTCCATCAAACTCTTCTACAAAGTTGTTTGTGCAAGTGTGAGTCTAATCAAGTGAGAAGATGATGGTGAGGAAAAAGAAAAGAAGAGATGATTAAAGAAGACCGAGGTTATCGAGAAGCAGATTTAAACTTTGCTAACTTATGAATAGCTGTGATTAGAATACAATGACGGCGGAGATGGCGTGTGATTGCCCAGGCGGAGCATGTCTGTGTGTGCGTCCTGGGTCTCGTAGTTCCACAGAGGTGTAACAGCAATTCTGCTGAGTGTAATTATCCATGCATGTTGCCCTTCACTCTCTGCCTACAATAGAGCGTGATTTCGCACAGACAAAACCCTGTTTTTCCTCCTTGCTCCTCAAACTGATTCCTTTTACAGTTTGGGTGCAGTCTGTGACCACAGAATTAATCATAACATTAATAAGAATGTTGCTGTCATCACAACTGATATATAAACTTTGCTGTGTGTCTTTTTCTCCACTTTCACTAGACTTTGTTTAAACTAATAAACAAAGAGCGAGTGAAATAAAAGTATGAAAATATTATTTTAAACAATAACAATATTTCAAATAATCAAATATTATTTTAAATAAATTATTTATAAATAAAATATAAATAAATAATAAAATAAGGTCACTGTTTTTCATAGAACTAAGTACTACTACTACTCCCACTTCAAATCACTACTCAAAACACATCTATTCAAAACTGCATATTCCCTCTGATTTAAGCAAATTTAATTTAAGCCCGACTTGTACTGTTTTAACTGTTTCAACACAGCCTAACCACCTATAGCAAGCCCCCCTCGACTTTTAATTCATTGATTTATTTTAATTGTTTTAACTGTTCCACATTGTTTATTGATGTTTTAATGTTTTTACTGTCTTTTCTTGTCTTGAGTGTCCAGCAAGGCGCCCATAAATAATTTTTTTTATTATTATTACTACTAACAAATGGTAGTAGTAGCAGTAGTAGTAGTAGAAGTAACAGTAGTAGTATCAGCAGTAGTAGTACTAGTAGTTGTAGTGGTAGTAACAGTAGTAGTAGTAGTGGTAGTAGTAGTAATAGCATTAGTAGTAACAGCAGAAGTGGTAATGGCAGTAGAAGTAGTAGCAGTAGAAATGGTTGGTACAGTAGTCGAGGTAGTAGCAGTAGTGGCAATAGCAGTAACAGCAGTAATAGTATTACTATCTGTAGTAGTAGTAGTAGTAGTAGTAGTAGTAGCAATAGCAGTGCTGGTAGTAGTAGCAGTAGTTGTAGTAGTAGAAACAGGAGTGGTAGTAGTAGTAGTAGTAGTAGTAGTAGTAGCAGCAGGATCCATAGCATAGCAGCTCTCATGCCCACCCTACATATACAGCATTGATGTCAGACAATTTGCCCCCTGACAGAATATTAAAATACTCTTCCACTGCGGGTTAGCAGTGGGATGTAAAAGAGAAAGGGAAAATAAAGAAGTTATCAGAGTTGAAGAAATTAGTGTCTTTCTTTAAGGTCTGCAAGTGGACCAGTGCTGTGTTCTACTCAACAGATCATTAAATTGTGGGTAATTACAAATTAGATTATCGTTACATTTTAACAAGTTATTTCTATCTATGTTAACAATTGATAAATAAGGTTAAACATTAAAAAAAACCATGTTGGTTTTAAGCACAAAATGTTGTTTTTCTTTCAGAAAAAAACTTTTCCATCAAAGCTCCACTCTGCATCATTTCCTGTGCACCACATTTAATAAGCATCTAAAGATGGACCAGATAATGTCCTGAATGTAATTGTTCACCAGGAGAGGCAGAAACATGCAGCGCTATTGTCTGTCTGCCTTTTGTAGTTAGTTAAAAGATGGATAAATAAGATGCAATTTAGAGACTTTTAAGAGATGATTTTTTTTTTTTTTTCACCGTCCTCCTCCTCCTGCCTTAATCACTCTGAAATTACCGCCGGGTGAGGGCTGTCATTAAAATACAAGTGCCACTTGCTTCTTGGATGCTCAATGCGAGCATGAAGCACTAATAGCACAGCGCCTCAATGGCACTTAGTTCTAACAGGCCCTGTATTATCCTGCTGTGCCGCGTTGTCTGGTCTGCAGCGCCCGCCCACAGAGGACTGCCAATGGCCTATTTGTGGTTCGTCACAGCCATTAGATTAAAAAAAACAAGAGACACATATCTGACAATGCTGCTGCTCCGGTTTGAAATCATAAAAAATAAAACTTTGCATAATCATGACTCAAAGTCAACCCTCAAAATGTGAGTACATAGATCTGAGAGTTGTTTCCTGCACTAGTCCCTTTAATCACTATATCTGTTTCAGCTCGACAATCGTTGAACTTTTTTTCACAAAAAAAAATAAAAGATATTTTTAAAACCAATGTCCGTTATCATTGGTTTGTAGAAGGTTTTATGCCTAACGTAGCTATAGTCAGTCTTTGTCCTCAGTCTCTAGCTCTGGTCCCTTTTCCCGTGTGTTGTCCCCCAGCCTGGTGTCTGCTGGCCTGGGGCTAAGAATGCCCTGCCAGGAGGCTTGGAGCGATGGAGCCAACAACCTCCAGATGTGGGGCTGCATTAGTGTCTGACGGGCTGTCATGTCACTGTCTCCACTACAACTAAGTTCCATCACCAACCATCTGCTGCACAACACCTCCTCAGGGGTTGCCACTCTGCTGCACTTTATCTGATTATTTAGCACAGAAAGTACGGGAAATTTTTAACTACTTAAAACAATGTAAATTTTTCAAAAAAAATTTACAGCATACGTAATCTAAAACAAAAAAAATATTGAATTTAATCTTGTGAATGTAACTTTGGCAAATTACATTTATTTTGTTTTTAAATAGGTCAAAACAGATTGTCTTTTTCTTTTCTGCTTTTAGTTTTACCACCATCTGCACTCATATATACAAACAAATATACAACAGTCTTACCTTGTCCTCGGTTTGACGAATTGATGAAATTAACACAGAGTCCATTAGCTAACACTGGCCTCGTCATTTTCTTTGGCTAAATTAACAACTCGCTTCCCCAGTTTCAACCCTGTTTTCGTATTTTTCTGTATTTTTTAAATAGATATAAATACATTTATTATTATTTCCCTATAAACAAGACATAATTAACTTAAGTGAAATAATAAAGTGATAACTCGGGTAAACGTCTGAACATCATACGGTCAAGTTCACGAAGCTACGCATAGCCTGAAGTATGGCGCCATCTGCTGTCAAATAGCCTCTACTGGCCAGCCTCTACTGTCCTGCTTTGTTATTATACATTGACATATTGTACATTAGATTTTATATTATTTTGAACGGAATTATTTCAGGTCAAAATAATACAATAAATCTAATTTATTTATTGACCTCAAAGGAAAATAAAACTACAGTGCACATAATAATTAACAAAGTATATTATTATAAACTGGTTGATAGCAGTTAACTTACTACAACTTTTAGATAACAGCATCCACCAAATGCATTGTAATGTAAAGTAATTAAATCATGTTATTAAATGGAACCTCATATTTTAGACTATTTGAATTTCAAAAATTTTAGATAGCCTGCTCGCTCTAACTCATTCCTTTGTCAAACTGGCTTAAACTTGTTCACATTTTGCACAAAGTTTTTTTGTTTTTTAATTGAGAGAATCACACTCATTGCAGTAATTTTGCTGGACAATTTTCTATTAATCTTCAATCAATAAATCAATCAAACAAACTTTATTTAGATAGCCCACATTTACAAATCAAATCAAACACCCTTTTAACAGGGAAAAAAAAAGGTAGAAACCTTAGTGCAGGGATGTAAAACTCAATGTCACTGGGGGGCAGAATTGAAAACTGTCATTTTCAAGTCACGGGCCATAGAAATATGAATGTTTTCCCTTCTCCCTGCATATGAAATAGTGTTTTTTCATGTGGATTCACTGAATCTGGAACAGCCAAAGCTTATTAGTATCAACACATGAAGATTGTGATAGAAAGATCATTGGCATTTGTTTCCTATTTGGTCTCTTTGTTGTCTTTTCAGATCATTTTCAATGTAAATATTTCTTTACAGAACAAAATGTATGTGCTACAACAAAAAGCCAGCGTTACGAAGGCATGGATTATTTTTTTCTGCATCCTTACTGGACAGAATATTTCTAATTGCCTTAATATTAACACACTTCATACTTCACACCTGCAGCAACATGACAAAAACTACGTGACCAGTAAATCAAAGTTTCTTGAGAACTCATGGTTAACACTGAACGGCAGTTTAGTTTTTAAAAAACAAAGGCACTTAATAACCAAAATGTTATAATGAATAATGAAAGTGATTTAATTTTTCAAGTTCTGGAGGAGAATGTCCACAAAAGGAAGGTCAACAGCTGATCATTCAGCAATCATCAGGCAACCTCTTTTTTTTTTATTTAAAGTCTTGTATAATTTTCCCTCTACTTCACAATTGAGTGTCTTTTTCGGTTGATCTTTTTTTAATCTAAAATGTCAATAAAATATATTCATGTTTGAGGTCGGAATGTAACAGAATGTGGAAAAGTTTTTTAACTTTTTCCCAAAGGTTAAGAAAGTTACTTAAACAAAACACTGTTAAGTATCAGAAAATATTTTCTATACTTTTTGTGTTCTTGTTCTACCTTTTTAAGTTGCAGTATACCTTCAAGTTATTCAAATTTTTATACCTTATTTTAGTTATTAGAATAAACTCAAGTAACTCAGTGGGCACCATAAAACCCTATTGCAGGCCTGATACGGTGACTCGAGTGCGAAAACCCAGTTGTTATGATTCAGTGGTCCAGTAGTGAGTAGTGGAACAGTTTACCCTTCAATGCCAAGAAAAGTTACTTACCTGGTCCGAAAGTAAAACACAGTGGATGGAAATGGAACAGCGACCAAGTGGTAAAGCTCCACCATTGATGTGTCAGATACACTGGCAGCGGATGAACGGAATCTTCCAGCTCTACTGCAACCCCTCTGCTCAGTAGCTAATAAAGGTTTGGCAGGAGCTCCAGGCTGAAACTTCTCGAGTTGTAGCTTCAATACAACACCAGTAGATTCAAAGGGTGTCGAGCTGAAAGTTTCTCCCCTATTGGCACTACTTTGTCTCTACACATGTCCATATATCTCTGTTGTATCTTGTCCCATGTTGGCTGTGTCCCCTCTTCTTTTTTCCTCCAGCCATTAAAAAAAAAAAACAATCAACACACTCACACTTGCTTCACAACACACTTCCTGCTCACTTCCTGCTTACTTCCTGCTCACTTCCAGTTCACTTCCTGTTCACCTCCTGTTCACTTCCTGTCTACCTGTACCTGGCAACTGAACCAATAAAAAATCAGAATCTCTCAGTGCCTCCTCTTTCCAATTAGTTCCTTCAAAGTAACATGAAATATGTAACAATGTAAATCAAAATTAATTTATTATTACTTAAAGAAGATGTTTTTACGGCAGCCCAATCGACCTAGAATTCCCATGTACGAATTGCAAAGGACAAGGTTTTTGTAACAAATTACAATTATGGCTGTATAGATATAATTGATATATGATATATGGCTGTTTAGAATCCATTTGGTCCACTGAAAAAAAACAACAAAAATCCTATTACAACACAAAGAAGCTTCTGCATACATTCCTCTTCCACAGGCCCTGTTGTTCTGCACACTGGACTCTAAGTATCTAAACTCCTGCACCATGTTGAGGGCAAACCATGCATTAAAAATGTAAAGTACAAGGTTTGTTTTGAGATATACTTGGGTTTTAATGTCCCAACAGATGTATTGAAAGTATGGACAAAGGTTGTACAATGTATCTGATACACCTGGTTTCCCCATTGTAAGTGAATCGACACAGGCCGTTCAGTTGACAGGGCTCAGACCAATCATCAGCATCTGCTATGTCAGGATTGGATCACGGTCCGTGGCAGTAATATTCCAATCTAGCACAAGTACAGGACCTAAGGAATGGCTGGGTTTTGCAGTAATGTTGCTGAAAAATAAAATTATTGCATTTTTTGTAACTGATTGCAAAAAAAATGGGGAAATAAAGAAAAGACGACAAGAACATTCATCTTTATTCAGTCTGGGTGTATCTCTGGTTCTGGCTGACTAAGAAAGACAACACAAAAGCATTTCTAAAATAAAAGAAGAGTTTATTTATTTTTTAAGGATTTTGAAGCACACTTCAATAAATACTTTTCTTGTCATTTTTTTTTAAAACATAGAGTGAGTGTCAGCATAACAGCAGAGGAAACAACGTTGGGTTAAGATCAATGGTCGGTTGTGCAGAAACAACACATTACTGCAGATGCTAATACACAGTCCACTGTATGGAACGTTCACAGACCCTACAACTGTGTTCACGTCACTACGGCTGCTTCCTACTCACTCCCTGATTATTACACTGATCACTGCTGTGTGAAAATGAAGGACCAACACTCGGACTGAAAAGTACAGAGAAACACCAGTGTTAGTGAGAAGCTTAGGTGGGAGGAAGTCATCATCACCTTCTTCATCATAATTCTCACAATAATTAAATTTCATTTTTACCCACAATTTTACAGAAATTGTCCAAAGGCACACATGTAATAAATATAAATCCTGTTTTGTTTTTTATATTAAATTCACTTTTAGACATAAGTTTTATTTATTAAAAAGTATATATATGTATGTATATATAACGATAACAAATAATGACATTTGGTGCCGACAAAAAACATATTTACAGCTTGAACAGTTAAATTTGTCAAACAAAAGATTGATTAATTCCCTAACACTAATCTGACCTTTCCCACACTAACTACAGTATTTTGGACAAAAATAATAAAAATTGAAAATAAAAAAATATTTCAAATATATTTTATTAAAAACAAAAGTTAACAGCTAAACGAAGTTGTGTCAATCAATTATCTTTTATTCCTTTTTAAACATTTTGTTTAAGTTTATCTCAATGAGCCACTGGAGGCAGCAGATTTTGGTCAACACTAGCTACAGTTGGTTATATATACTGTATATATTATTCACATTTATGTATATAAATATGATTCATATATAAATATGTATAGTATACATATATATGAAATTCTGTTCAAACGTTTGGGTTCACCCAGAGAATTTTGTGTTTTCCCTGAAAAGTCCCAGGTTTTTTCACCACCATGAGTTTTAAAATGAATTGAAAATATAGTCAGGACAGTGACAAGGTCAGGAATAATTATTTGTATTTTAAATGTTTTTTTCTTCCTCCAAACTGTATTGCACCAAAAGACAGACATTTGCAGCTGGAACAGTCATTTTTCACATCAGCAATGGATATAATGCATTTATCTTATTAGTTTAAAGATATCATCATTGAAAAATAAAGGTGCCTTTCATTCATAAGGTGACCCCAAACTTTTGAACAGTAGTGTGCATTAGGGCTGGGTATTGATTCAAATTTTCGAAAGCAATTCGATTCGATTCACAAGGGTTCGATTCGATTCAATTTACGATTCGCTTCGGTTTTCGATTCAGTTTTTGTCATATCAATTATAGTTCAGTACCAACGTTATTCTCAGAAGAATTCAAGCTAAAATTTAAACTTAATCCATTTGCTAATAAAAAATGTATTTTTTTACATTCATTTCCATCACAAATTTACTCAAGGTAGTCATATTAATCCATCATGTATTTTTTATTTAACATGACTTGACCCATGTTGTTGGGAAAAGAAGGAAAAAAAAAAAAATTTTTTTAACCCAGCCCTAGTGCGCATGTATATACTGTATATGTGTGTGTGCTCCCTTCTCTTTTCTCCAATTTAACACGAAACAATAACAATAACCATAAAATGATTAACATACCCTAATTTCCGGACCATAAGCCGCACTGGACTATAAACCGCACCGGATTATAAGCCGCACCCAATACATTTCATAAAGGAAAAAACATTTTGTACATACATAAGCCGCACCTGATTATAAGCCACATGTGCCACATTCTTTTTGCATTTTCCATGATGATGGTCAGTTTATGCTAATTGTATTCATGTACAAAGTGCATACCGTTCGTTAAACTTCTTCTTCTATGGTGTTTATTGGTGGTTGTGACCTGCGTCTTCCTCGACACCACCTGTCTCACTTTTACCTTTTCTGCTCGAGCAGTTAGAAAAAAATGCATACATTACCCGCATCTCTGCATAAGTCGCAGGGTTGAAATTGTGTGACAAAAGTTGCGGCTTATAGTCCAGAAATTACAGTAGAAAGTTGAGATATTTGACCATGTTAAATAACAATAACTTGATGTTTACCTCCGTGACACAGAATGCTGACACCACTCCTGTGGCCTATACTGCCACAAATGGTAATGGTCTCCTTGTCCTCTGTAATAAGTTAGTTACAGTTAATGTTACACATTAGCAGGGAGGGTTTTTGTTTTGTGTGATACACTTCAAATCATCCTGTAACCAAAATCTCCTGTTTGCCCTGAATGACGGTGTATTAGCTGAGAGAATGAGGCCTAATTAGTGAAATCCAATCCACCCGTCTACCCTTGATGAACACATACAAAAGGTAAAACCCTGTGACCTCCATCCTTGTACAGACAGGCCCAGAGTCGGCTGTTTGCTCTATGACCTTACTTATATTTCCCATATCAGAAGGCATGTAAACTGAAACATAGAAAGGTAATACTGTGGTTTGTTTTACTGCAGCCCATGCAACTTTAATGCACAGAGAGAAGTGCTGCCTGCAGGTTAACAGATCTCTGAGATACAGTCAGGACAGTCAGGAGACAGAGAGGACGACTAACTCAGAAATATACTGAAACCAGTGGCAGTAGAGCTCCAGAGACCAGAAGTTCCTAGTGTGCCATGAGAGATCTATCACATGGAGTGTGGAAATTGATCACATATCACTAAGTCTGAAAACTGCAGCTTTCGGGCTGTTGGTGGCCTAGTGGTTGAGGAAGTGGACTTGGGGCAGCAAGGCCGTGGTTCGAATCCCCCATACTGCCAAGTTACAGCTGAGCATTTCCTCCCCACACATTGCTCCCCAGCCCCAGCATAATTTTCTGAATAATGGGAATAATAGAGATCTTAAAAAATATATATATATATTTACCTCTTATCCTTGGTCTATGTGGCAGTGACAGGAAGAACTTATATAAACTGCGTCCTGTGGGTCTCTTTAATCCCTGTATAGCAGCATTGTGTTCGGTGTTCTACTAAACGTGCTCACGATCAGCAGTGATGAAGTTACTGTAAGTGTATTAAATATGGACGATCTTTCTGCTTCATTATTTATATTTTTGTGACAAATATTAAAAGTCTGTAATTTCTTTTGCAACTTTGGGACTGGCAGTGCAGCTAGTAGCCACAAACACACACACACAATATTAATACTGTGTGTTAATATTACACGAAAATATACCTCGACTCAAGTCTGTTCAACTCTGCCCCAACACAAAAACCCCAAATTTGGTTGTTTTCATTTTACACCAGTGAGATACAGTTAGTCAGCTGTAGACCAGCAGGCCTTGAAATGCACTGGGGATTCTACAGATACACTGAATTTTTTTCAGACACCAAAAGTGTCATTATAGCTGTGAAAACCCCATAGATAGAGGGTAGCAAAACATGTAATGCTGAAGAATCAAAAGGGTGGGTTTCTTCGTGCCGGGTCTAAAATCCAAACATTGGCAAAACGCAAGCATTGCATTGCAACGTTTGAAATACCTACCAAGATATGGACAGTCATACTTTGTAAGTTGGTGTGAAAATATGTTAAAGACTCCACCATCAGGTTGGTTTTTGAACCAAGTATTGTTCCAGAGGTGTGTTGGTTGAACTCTAGAACTAATGTCTAATCTGGAGATATTTTGGTTAGACTACAGATGTACTTTAACACTTTATTGCGACTGTATTTAAACTACATTACAAAGATCATCGCTACACACAATGTCCGACCTACAGAGAGTGAGAGTGTGTTATTATTAGACCCACACAGCAGGAGCTGTCACTCTGTCTGCTGTCCATCGCCAATTACACAGCTCTGCAGGTGTGTGCAGTGGAAAGAGAATCCAGCATCAACCCTTTATTCTATATCTGTACTTTGGCCTTTGCTCCTAACACAATACATGTGCACAAACACACAACCTCCCTCCTATGGCATCAGCTCCATCATTTTACCTGGAGCTGCAACAATGAGCTGGACAGAAGTTGTTGAAAGGGGAATGAAACATGAAACAAAAATGCTTCTAAATGCAGAAAAAAACAAGGTTATAGTATTAGGGCAAAAACACCAGTGTTGATCCAGGGATTGACCCTGGACGGAAATATTCTCTACTGTCAGGAACCTGGTGGTCTTATTCGATAATAGCTTAAATTTTGACGAACGTGTTAAGCAAATTTGCAGAAGTGCCTTCTACCATTTACGTAATGTTAAGGCAGTTAGAAATATTCTGTCCCAGAAGGATGCAGAAAAACAAATCCATGCCTTTGTAACCTCTAGGCTGGATTACTGCAATTCTCTTTTATCAGGAATTTCCTTCAGGTCCTTAAAGAACCTTCAACTGGTCCAAAATGCGGCAGCCCGCATATTGACTGGAACCAAAAGACGGGAGCACGTAACTCCCATCTTAGCCTCCATACACTGGCTCCCAATTAAAAGTAGAATTGATTTCAAAATTCTATTATTCACTTACAAGGCCCTAAATAATCTGGCCCCTTCCTACATCAAGGACCTGCTTTCCCCTTATAAACCTAGCAGACTCTGATCATTAGACTCAGGTCTACGTATTAATGGTTCCCAAAATTATTAAGAGCAGAACAGGAGGTAGAGCCTTCAGCTACCAAGCCCCTCCTCTGTGGAATCAGATTCAGCTTCATATCGATTCTGATTTGATCTCTACCTTTAAGGTGAGACTAAAAACCCATTGGGAGTTGCCTATGGGAACATTTTGAATGTTTAACACCAATCCTGTAGTTTACACCAAGCTGTTATTGGTTTTAAATACTGGGGAGGCGCTCACATCATGCATTTAGAATGAGAGCATAGTCTGAGCACCCCTCCTCCCTGTCTCACTCTCTGCTCCACACCTCTCCCTCAATCTTTTGAAATCAGTTTTTTTTTCTATTTCTCTTTCCCATTTCCACTTTGACTATGTCTTGTATCGTTTGCACTTGTTTTATTTTTCTTTTTTTCTATTTTTAGGCTCTGGTAACATCCATTGCGCTGTCTGTCCGTCCAGGGAGTGGATCCCTCTCCTCTGGTTCTTCCTAAGATTTTCTTTTCCCTGTTAAAAAGGTTTTTTTTCCCCTAGTAGTTTTCCTTACCCTGGCTGAGGGTCTAAGGACAGAGGATGTTACCAACCCTGTAAAGCCCTATGCAACAAATTTGATTTGTAAATGTTGGCTATATATTTAAATAAAATTTGATTGATTGATTGAAACAATATGCACAGTCATACAACATGTGCAAAAATGGTCGTAGCAACCTCACAGTACAGTCTCATTTCAGTACCATTCCATGTCTACTGCATACAGGCTAATGTTGGATGCTTCTAGACAATAATCACAAATGTTATGTTATGTTCATTGATGGTGCAGTCTCTGTCCTGTCCTTTGTTTTTAAGCTTTTTTCATAATTTACAAAATTACATTGTACTTTGGTGACAAATGAAACTTTTTTACAAATATATGAATAAACTGAAAACCGAAAACCAATGCTAGGACCACAACCATTTATTTCCATCCTCAGATGGTAACACATCACAACTACCTTAAAAAATATCTTTAACAAATGTGTTGTATCAAACACAGAACACTTTGCTGCCCTCTAGTGATACTAGTTAATAAATATTCAGGATGTCCTCACATTTTTCTTCATTGCTCGCATACTTCCATAGGAACCTGTGACTGGGAGCCATGATGAATGGCAAAAAAATCTCAAAAAAAACTACACCAAAAGTAAGAAAGTGAATGCAACACGCTCTAGTGAACAACCTTAGAACATAGGCGTAGCCCACCTGGGCCCGCCCACTTGTCAGTCAGGCCCGCCCGTGCTTACAATGTCATAACAAGGGATGATGTTCATTATCAAACTTAGACTATAATACTTTGGGGTTGGGCCCCCCTGATTTTTTTGGGGCCCACCCATTTTATGGGTTCTGGCTACGCCCCTGCCCTAGAATATGAACAGAACCATTCTGGTGGACAACGTCTTTGTTCGCGTCGCTCATAAGTCATGATAGAACAGAAGTCTCTTGGTAGATTTATGGGTAATTAAAATGTTTGGACACCTTCTCAGAAAAAGCAGATAGGATATTACATTAAGACATTATCAAGTACCTTTTTATTCCTTCTTTTGGTTCAAGTTCTCATCATCTGACAGACCATCGTCACCATCATAAGCATTATTCTTATCCTTATTATATTTGCTTCTTCTTTTACCCCCAACAACACAGCAGCTTCTGATACTTCTACACAAACGCACACCATACGCAGTGACTAAGGCTACCCCACATTTCTGTGTATAGTAAGATGGTTATCTGATCCACACCGGCAGAGATGTGTAGTACTACAGTATCAACACACTACAGTATCAACACACCTCAGTGTCAAAACACGCATACATCCCCGTCTTCAATTACACCACAGCCTGGAATCCTGCTCCTCACATTTCAACTGCCACTCAATGCCAAGTTAACGTGACACAGAAAGGGATTTACACTGACGTTGGTCTCTGATCATCTGTGTGTGTGCGTGTGTGAGTGTGTGTGTGTGAGTGTATGAACATTATACTTACACAGGCAGTGTTTATTACTAGGGTTTTTTCTTTGTTAAATCAGTTACATCTTGTCCCCTGGGCTGGATACATAGATGATACTGTACACAACAACTGCAAAGCAAGCACTTGTCCAGGTGGCAGCCAATGGCAGCTACACACAAAGTAAATTGTAAGGTCTTTTGTGATCACTGGTGGTTTCCACCATTTTTGGATTGGCCACATTTGAGCTCACAAATTTCCACGGGAATCTGGTTTTAATATTTGATCATGTAAGTGAAACTGTGTTGAAGATACTTTAAAAAGAATGGTAATGATTAGTTGAAAAATATTTTATCAGTAATAATTATTAGTGTTGCTTTACCCTAGAGCGGGCCAGCAAGGGCAGTGGCCTAGGGGTTAAGGAAGCGAACTAGGGTCTGCAAGGTCCCCGGTTTGAATCCCACTATTGCCAATTTACTACTGAGGTGCACTGAGCATGGAATCGCCCCCACACACTGCTCTCCAGGGGCTCAAAAGTTGCTCACTTTGATGATGGGATAAATGCAGAGGCCAAATTTCGTTGCGCGCTGTGGTGTGAATCACAACGTCACAATGACAAAAAAAGAAATGTTTCTTAAACTAAGGACCAGGGACTGGATGCGGCCTGTTCAGCTTCGTAATCTGTCCCGCCAAACTTCTCCTTTGATTATAGATTTGTATTGTAACTTTAATACTACTTCTGCCTTTTCTCCTGCAGATGGGAGAGGCTAAAGGCATCTTAGCATGACTTTTGAAAAATTGGTCCAATTTTAGGACCTGTGGGGGTGGGACCAGTTTGCCCATGCTTACAAGCAATGCCATTGTCATTGGTGTGAGTCCAGGGTTCAACTCCCGAGCAAGATAGCTGCTACAGCAGTGGCATCCTCCCAGTGAACCCCACAGGGGATCGGTACAGTGCAGGGTGACTTAGGTGGGGGCTCTGGAGACTGCTGACCCTCGACCCACTAACAGATAAGCAGCCAAAGATGGACTGGAACATTAAGGCAGTTACATATTCCCTGCGACTCAGAAACAGATAAGTGGACAAAGATGGATGGATGGATTTACCAGACATTTCCAGGTGCTCCTACGTGGGATTGTGAAATCAAGACTGTCTTGTTGTCCAGACACCACAGTATGGGGTAAGGTATGTCATCCAAGCTGAAATCCAGCTTGTGATCAAACATTTTTAGAAGAAAACCCAAACAGACATTTCATGTTGTCACTTGTAGATCCATCACAAATGGGAACTTATATTAAATGTTGGAATTAAAGTGTAATCTAGGTTTCGGAACAATACTGAAAATACCGGACAAATAACATAACACGACTTGACGAAACTGAACCAAGCATTGTTTGCAGGAGGTGAATTCAAGAGAGTTTTTTTGCACTGAAAATAGTTTAAGGAAAAGTAAACGAGGGATCAGGTGGGAACATCAAGACATAGTTTACATTTATATTAAGGTTCAACTTCAAGGAAAAGTAATTGTACGTGAAGGAGGTGAACCCTTCATCCACGAGATCAGTGTGCTTGTTTTCAATGAGGTACGTCAAAAACTGAACTGCATTTAAAACTGAGTGTGAAGCTTTAAAAACATAATATTAAGGCACGTACACAAGCACACAAATACACACACCTCTTCTCAAATGTCACTTTTTGTTCCTGCATTTGACAGAACAACATCAACCTTCAATCTGCAAGGCAGAGTCAGTGTCAGATTAACCACCAGAACATTCCTGTATAGAACAATCAGGACCTTCTTCTGCGTGGACTAGATCCTCAGCCTCACACTTCCACACTTCGTGTCTCCTTGGTCTCCTCCTGTGCAATGTCCTCCCCTTTCTGTCTTTGGCAGCATATCTGGACCCGGTGTGGGAGGAAACGAAGGCCGGTGCCTTAAATGCGTCCGTTGCTGTGCGTGCTGCTGCGTCGACCGGACTGGGGATGTGAAGAGTAGTGGATCTCGGCGGGAGTGAAAGCAGAGGATGAGGAGTTGGTGTTAGAGGTGGAGGAGGAGGTGAGTCCACAGGCTTCACAGGCCAGAGCCAGCTGTCTTAGAGCGTCCAAGGATTCCATCTTAGCACTGCGTAACAGGTCACTCTGACCCTGCAGGACGCAGTAGAAGGTTCTCTAAGGGCAACTCCAACATTACTCTTGCTCTCGCTTGTCAACTATTTTTTGGTCCATTATCCTACAGCAAACTCAACAGAATTTTGTGTTGGCACTAACCTTCAGGACAGTGATGTTCCAGGTGAAGCTCTCCACAGACTTTCCAAGCTTGCGTCCCTTCAGCCCTTCTTTCTCTCCAAGCCGAGAAAGCTCCTCATGGAAGTCCATTCCTGGTGAAGACAGAATAGACTGTAAGACTGCTTTGGTTCAGTTGGATGTAGGTATAGTCTAATACAGTTTATTTTTTGTGTTCTTTACTGGATTTTAGTGACTAAAAGGCCTTGTTTTCCTTTTTGTCCTGTATTGGTTTGGTTTATTCATACTGAAGCTAATCTACTAAGTCCTCTTTCCTTTGCTTGTCCGTTGCCAGGTTGCAGGTGCAGCTGCCACCACCCAAATTACATTGGTGCTTTTCAAATGACTGAGATGAGCTACTATTGTACCTCCACCTAGCGATTTGAGGCTCTAGGTGGCAGCAACTCATGCAGTGGTTGGCACTGATAAGCAAATTCAGGTTTTAGTCTATTGCCTCTGAGGTAATCATAGCACCGTCCCAACCCACATAATGTCCAGTGGACTCACCACCCACAGGAAGGCTCTTAGTATCAGTGCAGTGTGATTTGGGTGATGGTCATGGAGACTGCTGCCCCATGACCAGACCCAGAAATGCATAAAAAGATAGAGATAAATTTTGTCTCCTTCTGGCATCACAGATAATAAGTAAGAACCATCAATGTAATTAGTATATATTTGTATGTGTAGTTTATATTTATTTATTTACAATTATTGGTCATACATATTATTTTAAGGTGTTAAGGAATAGACTAGAGTAAAAGTTATTCCCAGGCAACACAGAAAAACAACTCCCTTTCCCAAATTAGAAATCTACTTTGACAGATGTGGAAGAGACATGAGACTAAAAGTAGTGAGAACATTTTTTCTTTCTTCAAGTGATGAGTCGTTTACTGACAGACTCTTCCTCAGTGGAGTCTCATCCTTAGTTGGACTGATGGAAGCAGACCAGCTCATTTCATACAGAAATATTCTGTCTGTGTTGTTTATCTGGACAGATGACAGAGAGCAGCTGCTGTCGGACTAATGTGGAGAATCCTCCGGGACTGGATGTTTTTCAAAACGTTTCCGTTTTAGGTAAATGTCACACGCAGTTGCAGTCGGTCATCGATCCGTGTCAGTGCAACATACCTTCCTTCTGGACCTGGTCAATTCGCTCCTGGACATTATCTGCATTCTCAATCAGCTGTTTCTGGGAGGCGATCATCTGAACACAGAGAGAAAGTTAATGATCAACATGACATGTTGTTATTAAAGATAATGATAAAAAAATTTAAATAGTTAAATTGGCTTTGGGTAATAATTAATTATATGACTGTAACATGATATGAATACTAAAGATGGGCCAGAATAAAAAAAAATTCTTTGCCAGAACAAAAAAAACTGTACACTAAATCTGAATAAAATCAAGACACTGACATTGGAAAAAAATTATATTAATGTTTCAAAGAATTAAACAAATATAAATTAGGAAAATATTTTTGCAGCACATTCCAAAAATGCAAAATAAAAAATAAAAAGTTTATAGATATCATATTTATATTCAGCACACGGTGTGGATGTTGTGATTTTAGACGCAATGTTGAAAAGTCTATTTTGCTTGTGTCTTAATGTTTTGGCAATAAAAGTATTTTACCCGACAACCAAATATGTATTTATAGGCCATATTTGGCTGAATTTTTTTTTCGGTGGCAAAATTGTTTGGTGGCCAAAAATTTTGTTCATCTCTCATAAAGAGTGCAGAGAAAAAGACAAAATATCATTATGATTTAAATAATGTTTTCTTTTTCAAAGGGAATTTTTTTCATCCAGCAAAAAATCTTTTTAACCCCATAAATTATGACTGGAACCTTTTTCTTTTGTCTTTTATTTTTATTTAGTTCAAGGATGACACTTGCAGAAGAAAAACGCCTAGAGATGCACGAACAACCTCGCACGTACAGCACTTGAGTCTGCGTGAGTGTCGGTGCCTGTGATGGTGTAGGTTTGGCAGCTTAGTGCTGTAACAGGTGGGAAAAAAAATTGAGAAAATCACAGATGGAGGAGGAGGAGAAGGGCATCAACTGGTCATTAATGTACTTTTTTACAAAACAGAGCATCAAAAGAGTCACGATTTTATTGAGTCATGATGATTGGGAAACCAATCCAGTTGAAATTTTCCTCAGTGACGCAAATTGACAGCAGAAATTGTGCTGTGATGTGTGAAGAAACCAAGAAAATGGAAGCTGAGGCAGCTGAAATGCTGTGCGTGGGTATTTGTGTGTGTGTGTGTGTGTGTGTGTGTGTGACTGTTCCATTCATGTGGCCCCAGACTGTGTCACTGCATATTTAATGCCTTCGCAGCACACCCCTGTCACACTGTCATCTCTCGTAGGTGTTTCCAAGGAAGACACTTAATGCTGCAATTACTCAAGACTTTAAAGGAACACTCAGATAACAAGCTGCTGAGTACTGGGAAGATATAAACACAACCAAATATGTCTTCATTTGACTCGCGTGTGTCCCAGCTCACCGTGTCGTAGGCAGCTAGACCTTTGCGAGTGGAATCTGACAGGTTGACCAGGGGCTCCAGACAAGGATATCCATCTTTCAACACCATGGTGGCGCCGATAGAGCCCTCTGGGCTTTGCAGTCTGGTGGCCAGACTCTGGATGCACTGCTTCAGCTTGGCCACTGTGGGGAGCCCACACTGTTCCTTGAAGCTAGCAGTGGTGCTCTGGAAAACAGAGAAAAAGAGAAAGGGCGAAATAGATTCAGACCCAGGTATTGTTCCTTGTTGGAAAAGGTAAGAGGAGTCATCAGCCGTCTTTATTTCAATAGGAGCAGGATGGCTGTAATTGCTGCTTTTAATCCTTTGAAATCTCTGTTAGTTTTAACACTTGGCTTAAAGATAATGTGTTACAAAAATGGAGCAGGGAAATTACTGCAATTAGTCCCCCGCCCCTCCGTTCCCCCCACAGCAGCAGCAGCAGGTGTGTCAGGAGGCTGGAGAAAGTAGGTTACTTGAACAAAAAAGATAAAATGGTCAAGGACTCGTGCTTTTTTCTGTCAGTTTGGGTCATTTTAAAGAGGTCCGGGCCAGATTTGTACCAAGTGTCGCTGCACTGCAGCAGGTGTAACAATTAATCCACAATTTAGTGCTTGCAAAACTGCCGGGCCCCACTTTGGGTCCTGAGAAAATATGTACAACACTCAGTTGCCTTTCCATGTTTAAGAACAGGTTCCCGTTTTACATGTAACAGACATTTTATCCAATGGGTGGGGCGGTGGTGGGCTAGAGGTTAAGGAACTCAGAGGGTCCCAGGTTACCACAGAGGTCCACTGAGCATGGCACCGTTCCCACTCATGCTCAAAGCTGCCCAATGCAACTAACAAAGGACAATTTACATTACAAAAGGTGTAGTTCCTCCGGGAATCAAACCCAGGACTCCCTGTTTCTGTTTTCAAGGCAAGTATGTGAACTGCTACACTATCAAACCACAGCTTACATTGCCAACATTGGTCAGTCAACAGGATCAAACAGGTCACAAAAGAAAAGAGAATGACTAACATACAATACAAAAATTATTATCAGATATTCATTTTACACCACCTTCAACCAATCAATTTCTCCAAGTCTTTTGTTAAACATTAAGGTCATTGGACAACAATGAAACACTAAAATGGCACTTTGCTCCCTTTAGGGGGCATGCTACCCCCACTTAGGGAACCAAGAAAACTACACTATTAGTAATATGTTTCCATTAAAATGAAAAAAACAATATGGGATTAGGCGACCAAAAAGTTATTTTTACTTTTCCTGAATTAAATATGAATAATGCAAAAGCTCGCGTTGTGCATTTTATACACAACTAGCTCCTTCAGGGCATAATAGGATATTTGGTTCGTGAGCGGTGGCTGGGTTCAACACGTGATCCTTCCAGACCAATCCAGTCCAGTCCCTCACCATGGCTGCTCCACGGCTTTACTGAACCCCTGTAACGTCCACCATTTGGTCCACTGTAGACCAAATGGATTCTAAACAGTGATCTATACATATGCGCGTGGAGCAGCCCTGTAGTTCTTGTGGGTAAGAAAGACGGGTCTGTCCGGTTCTGTGTGGACTACAGAAGGGTTAATGAGGCTGTCTCTTATACACATCTAGATGTGTATAAGAGACAGATATTCATTTTACACCACCTTCAACCAATCAATTTCTCCAAGTCTTTTGTTAAACATTAAGGTCATTGGACAACAATGAAACACTAAAATGGCACTTTGCTCCCTTTAGGGGGCATGCTACCCCCACTTAGGGAACCAAGAAAACTACACTATTAGTAATATGTTTCCATTAAAATGAAAAAAACAATATGGGATTAGGCGACCAAAAAGTTATTTTTACTTTTCCTGAATTAAATATGAATAATGGAAAAGCTCAAGTTGTGCATTTTATGCAGATTTGTGCCGACACGAACATATAGTAGAAAATTATTAATAAAAATGTAATGGTTTTCCAGTGGGCTCACCTGCCCACAGGAAGACTAACAGTGTGGAGCAGAGAGATTTAAGTAAAGCTGTATTGGATAAGAGGATGAAGATGAATGAACATCTCAGTAATCAGAATTTCTCATTTTGAACTAGACTGGAAACACACTTTTTATCTGGCCTAATCCACTGCCGTATTGATAATGTAAATACATAAAGTAAATGAAACTTTCTGCACAGTACAGCCAACACAGCCAGCTTAACAGGAAGTAATTTTCCCCTTGTTTTCCACTAAACCAAGCATTACTTCAGCCTTTTAGTACCATTGTGACCCATTATTGGTTAATTAAGTCTCTGCCCAAAGGTAACATGGTGAGGTGCAAACTCCTGAGGTTCTCACCACGCAGTTAAACTGACAAAATAAATTAGTGACCTCAGTGCCGTAGAACTGGAACCTTCACATGTTTTATTAATCTGCTCTTATCATATGGGAACACATCTCACAGTAGGTCCTGCTCACTGACATCACTGACCTACTTAAATAAACTACCCATGAGGGCCGTGAGACACTGAACCGCAGTAGAGAAACACTACAACATTTGCTGACCACATGTGATTGTAACCCTTCAAAGTGTTGTTGAAATTAATGAACAAATACCGGTACGTCCTTAAAGTCTTCTTAAAGGGAATATTTGAAAGTTTAATCAGTTTTCAAGTCGGCTGTGGTGGCCTAGTGGTTAAGGAAGCAGACTTGGGTCCACAGGGTCCCCAGTTCGAATCCCGCTACCGCCAAGTTATGCCCTGAGCATGGTATCGTCCCCACACACTGCTCAAAAGCTGCCCACTGCTCACTTTGATGATGGGTTAAATGCAGAGGCCAAATTTCATTGTGCGCTGTGGTGTGAATCACAATGTCAAAAAAAGGAATTTAATCTTAATTTTTAAATCAGTAAAGAACAACCTTAATCTAAGGGTTTAGATTTAAGACTCTTTGGAGATGAAATCTCTGTCCAAAGCTCGACAATAGAGTTTTATTAAAAAAAAAAAAATGTAATACCTTCAAAGTTTTTTCACCTGACAGATGGCAAACAGAGCTGGCTGTGTGGACAGTGTTGGAGACAAAAAGAGCAACACTGCTCCTCACATACTACCTCTTAAAGTGTGGATTTAAATATCTGCTCCAGACCTCTAAAGCAGAATTCTCTTCACATCGCCCACCCACAGATGTTACCATTTATTAAGACAGTGGGCGATGAATGAGCAGGTATTTATAGATAATCTTCCTCTGCATGTCGCTCTCCTACTCCGCCTCTGCCTTTATTTCCTCATTTTCATCCTACAGACAGGTCCTGCCTACGACGTCTGATGGCAGCAGACTCCAACACTTCAACACTGTTGAATCAGACTAAAACTAAAAAAAGATTAGTAATATTTTCCTCTAATAGTCCCTCTCAGCATCAGAGTTCTCCTATTTCTCCCCGAGTGCATTGCAAAAATGTTTTAATTCCAATTTCATGAGATTTTACAGTAAATAAAATAGTTTTGCTTAAAAAAATAATTTCTAACCTTAAAAATAGGGTAAACCGTAAATTATATCAAAACTAAACTGGAATAAATTAGGGTTAATTTAGTTTACATAGAGGACAGTGAACAAATTGATTATGCTCTTTTGTTCCTTACTCTGATTGGTTCATTATTATTGCATCTCCTTGTCTGTCTGCCACTCAGTCACTTTACTCTGCTCTGTTATTGCTGTAAAGTTTGAGCTCTCATGAGTGCACACTGCACCGGCTTTTTGTTTTGTAATTTACAAGTTGCTATGGGAACAAATTGGAAATTACAAATACAAAAAGCAAATAACAAACAAAAAAAACATGTGCTGTCTTCACCTGCATTGCCATTTTCTGTGTTTGTGTTTTTTCATAGTGGTGTTTTTCATTTCTATCCATAATCTGTGGTGTCTCAAATTCCATTCTCTAACTCTACTGTCATATAACTGTGTGGGAAAGGCTAATACAGTCAAAGGATGGTTAATAACACTGCTAGGGGGGGTTTGTAAAGAGTAAATGTATGTGATAATATAGTAACTTTTCGCAGTGGGTTTAAAACAAATGAACCGTGATTGAAGAGCAATCACAGTAATAAACCTTATATTGCTGCAAAATTGGTACATTTTCTCTATGAAATCTAGTCTGATGAGTGAACATATTTTCTGTGTTGCAATGAAATTGAACTTAATGTGCGGTTGGTCAACTAAACTCTCGAAATTTCTTTCGAGTGGAAAAAAAGCATCATACTCACTGCACCGTTAAAATCACTTGTCACAATATGGTTTTGGTATTTCACCAGAACTATGTTTTAATAATAATTATTATTAAAACCATTATCATCATAATAATATTAGCAATAATAATGGGCCGAGGTGGTGGTCCAGAGGTTGGGGAAGTGGACCTAGGTCCTCAAGGCTTTCAGTTCTAATCCACCAGCTGCCAGGTTGACACTCTAAGCTTAGCAGTCTCCCAACCATCATATCTTCCATTGGGCTCACCAGGAAGGCTCACAGTATGGTGCAATGTGATTTGGGTGCCAGTCGGAGACCATGTGTTACTACCATTAAACCAACCCTTCAACCCAATTTGTTCTCAGTGTGACCTTCTCACCTGTGCGTCCTCCCGTAGGTCTGCTGCCTCCTTGAGTGGACCACTGGCTGCTTTGAACGTCTCGTCCACAACCTTGATGCCCGTGTTCCTCAGCGTGACGTAGCCCCTGCCCCGTCGCCCCACTCGCCTCACTGAAAGGCCTCGTCTGTGGGCCTTCCCACCTCCTCTGCGGTTGGTTATCACCACGTGGACAAACAGGCTGGTGTGGGGCAGAGGGTCCCCTGATAGGCCCAATAGCGGCACGTTACGGTAGCCAGGCTGAAGACACTCAAAGGCCACGCTGAACTGGCCAATAAAATCATCTCCGATGTAGTCGTCATCAAGCACGACGAAACGCAGCAGGGCCAGCTCTGGCATGTTGACCTGGTGGTAGAGAGAAGTACCAATAATGAACATCAGCTTGCAGTTAGAAAAAGAAAGGAGTGAAGCCCCTGATGATTGAACAAAGTCTTTAACCAAATATTGAAATAACAACCATACCTTGGTAGGAACTTTTGACTCATTTTGCCAGTATTGTGTGCGCTTTGCTATTTATTTTACTTCGTTTTTCTATTCCATAAATTGCAATGGGAAATTGTGACTAAAAGCATGTGAAAGTGGAAAGGTACCAAGAATTGACGCAAAGAAGATTAAATGGAAGCATGAAGATAGCACCGGTGTTGCTGCTATTGTACAACAGTATTAACAAGACAAGTCAAACTACCACATTTCATCTCTATATCTCTATAATAATGTCAATTATATGTAGTTTTGCTCCCGTGCTGCTAAAATGAAACACTACTTTAAATATCTTCTTTTTACAGAGTAGAATTAGAACCATCTTTTCAGCACTGACCGTTCGAACGTGTCTGCTTACATCAAATCAAAGTTGTTCAGGAAAATAAATTGATCCATGGCATTGATCAACTGTTTTAGCCGCTACTTAATTAAAATCCTGTCTCTATCACCATGCTACACACCATTTAAAATCCTCTAGAGATTAGAATTGTTTCAAATTAACCAAAAAAATCTTCACCAAAATGTGTTTTAAAAAGGGAATAATGAACACACCCACACAGATGGTTAGAGCCATGACCACAGTCAACACATCAGCAGTGTCAGCCTGTCGCTACGGCACCGTCTATCTCTTCCAGGGCGGCGTCAGTAGAACATCAGCCCTCATCAAACCCCATCTCCTGTAATGAGTTCTGTCTGTATGGAAGTCTATTCATGGAAGCACATAATTTAAATCTTCATCTCTCTCCAATTAACCACTCTGTAGTCTATTTCCACACAGGTGCAGAGTCATCAGCCGCTCGCCTCCAAAAACCCTCTCTCTTTTATGCTGTTGACACCGTCCCCTCCCACTGCCTTATCAATATTCAGTTCAGTGCACATTTGAAATGCACTCTTTCCTTTTATCATAACAGTTTGTTTCGTGCAAGGTAACTACTGTAGAGGATTTCTACCAAATACTTGATGATAGATGAGCTGCAGGAACAATCTCTGGCTAAAAATGGATGCAAATTCAATTCGGATTTTAAGAAGCGTTATATGCAGAGTGGAGACGTTCTGTTTTTTTTTTGTTTTGTCCTACAGTTCATAACAGTCTACATTGCAATACTAGTAAGAGTTTATCGTCTTTTTTTCTAAGTCAAAGTTCTATAATATTGTGCCAACAGTAATCCTAAATATCTGAGATTCCAAGATACCTTTTTACTATAAATGGTTAACTAAATTGACAACCAGACACGTCTCATCACAAGAGGATATACTAAGAGAATGACATGGCTAAGGAGCAGGCCCACATTAAAGGGGCCCTAGAAACCACTGGCTACCCCAACATGGTCTTTTCCAAAGCCAACAAAACTATCATCCAAAAAAACTGGCATCCAAAAGACAGAATACTTCACCATTAACAGAGCAACGTTGTGTATGTGTACCGCATTATGTAGTACAGCGGAAAGACGACTGCAACCAAATGCAACCAAATGCATGCAACAACACAGAAATGTTCATCAGGACAGGACTCCACTGTTCATTTACATCTGGGGGACAAGGGACACAGTTTTGGATGAGGATGTCCTTATCCTGCACATGGAAGACAGATGGTTTGAGAGAGAAGTGAAGGAAGCCATCTACATCAATCTGAAGAAACTTATTCTCAACACAATCTTTCATCCACCTATGAAGATGTTCTGAGCTCTCTTCCCAGAACATTTCTCCCCCATCACTAACAATCACAGAGTAGTAAATAACTCACTTCAACAAACAACCAAAGTAACACTCAGTTCACACCAATACCACCACCCATTAAGCCCCCAAAACATCTTCAAAAAATCCAGTATTTCCAATTGCCCACCAAAAACATATTTTTGGATTAAATGAGATGGATGACAGAGAGAAACTACACAGACATATAAATGATGCCAAAATCTTACTTGGAACTCAAATGTCTCATCAAATAGTGGGTCATCCTGGTTCTGAGCTGCTGTCCGTGTCCGTTGCTCAGCACAGTCAGCTGGGACGCCATGTAATTCCAAAACTACATAGGGGTCGATGAACTCTCCCTTGGCCCCCGATCCCTGAGGCTTAGGCAGGTTGTGGGCACTAATGACCTTTGCATGAGACCAAAAGCAACTAATTAGTTAAGGTTCTTAACCAATCCATGTATACAGTGACCCCTCTTTTATCGTGGTTAATATGTTTCAAAACTCAACACGAAGAGGAAAAAAAATTGTGAAGTAGAGGCAAGACAGCTATGGTTATATTTATGTATACAGTTGTGCCTCAGCTTTCAAACGCCACTTTCGACCGAATTTCGCGCTCAGCTGTCAAGCCAAACCGTGTGCGTTCTTTCTCGTTCAGAATTCAACTCAATTCAATTCAAGATACTAGATAAAAAGGAAAAATTACTTTTTATCTTTACTAAGGAAAAGGAGTTGGCTGGAGACAGCATCACCGCAGCATTGATCGGTGAAAGGGCTCTCGCTATTTATGATGAAAGAAAGGTGCAGGTACGAGCAGAGAGGGGAATGTGAAAAATGATGAAAAATGCTTTACTTTTAAAGCCAGTCGTGGCTGGTTTGAAAAGTTTAAGCAGAGATAAATACGTGATCGAGTTCGCCCGGTGCATAATGGCTGTTTAATTGCAATGAGACCGGTGTTTTTTGGAAAAATGCCGGCCAATACGTACATTACGAAGGAGAACAAAAAGAGATTAAATATACATCTAAATGTTTAGGACTAAATTGCTGGTTAGATACATATTTTATTAAAAATGTGGACTTTTCATATGGGCCAGAACGGATTAATGAGTTTAACATTATTTCTTAAGGAAAAAATTATTTCAGACCTCGACCAAATCAGACCTCGACCAACAACCTGGAACGGATTATGTTCGAAAGCTGAGGCACCGCTGTATTTTAATTATATGACTGTAGGGTGGGATATGATAATATATAGGAAGACTAAATACGTAAGAGTAATGCAAGCCATAAAAGAATTATAGAAAAAAAAGCCCTAACATAATTGAAATACAAAAAAATCCACAATAAACAAAGGGAGTAAAAGAAGAACCCCGATAAAGAAAAGCAAATGTATAAACAAGAATAATGCCTGTACCTTTATACGAAGTGTCTGCGGAGGAACTCCTGGGACACACCCCTGGGTGTGGGCACTAAAATAAGATACCTCATCCCTCATCACAGCCGGTCGGAGTACGTAACCACTCCCTCCATTCTGCAGGAAGCGACCTCGGTGAAGGTCCAACATTGCACCAGGGGTCTGCTGGTTTAAGGCCACAAGCTGGACCCCTCCTTTCCAGTATCCTTGTGGATTAGGGTTGCTGGAGTCAAGGCGTACCGAGCTGGGTCGCACCCTGGTCAGTGTACGTTTGGTGAACGTGACCAAGTCCTCCGGGCTCTCGCTTGTCAACCGTCCAGCCTCTCCCTCACCCAGAGAGCACAGTGTGAAGTATGGTGGCTCTGGAGGCACGGGTGTGCTGGGAGTGGAGGGACTCCCTGGGGGGGACTGCTGCTGTTTGTCCCTTGTTCTGTGGGCATAGAAACTGCGGCTACCAGTGCGACCTATCGCCACCAAGTCTGATAGCTCTCGGTGGAGACGGGGCTTACGGGGTTGAGAAGGTGGAGGCACTACTAGAACCACACCTAAATCCTCCTCACCCGGTATAGTCATTCTTCTTCCTGCCAAAGGTCCTCCCCCTCCAATCTCCTCGTCCTCTTCAGAAACTTCCCCATCAGAACCTTGATGATCTGCGGGGAGTTTTTTCCCAATAATAAGGACACGTCCCTTCAGTTGCTCCGGGGAGGGCAGAGCAGTCCCACGCCCCCCCAGGTTCATGGGCACATCCTCTGGTATGTAGAGTCGTGAACCAAAAACCTTCTTCATATGATTTGCCATGGTTTGCTGTTGGGCTGGGGAGCAGCGCTGGCACAGGTAGATCAGTAAGGGGTATGGGGAGGTCAGGAAGGCGTACTTGTTAACTACCTCCAGTGCAGATCTAATGGTCACTGGTGCGTAGTGGTGATGGTGGTGGTGATGATGCTTGGGTACATCTGAACCGTAGTCAACACCAAGAAGAGGTTCTCCCTCTGGGCCATCAGTAACTCCAAGTTCCAAGCACCGGCAGCCGGACTGTAGGGACTTGATCAGGCCACCGAGGTCTGCTCTGCCATGTACTTGGTCATCCAGTAGGTAGGACCGATATGATGTGCTAGAGAAAACATATAGAATTTTCCAGCATTAGGTCCACTAAGATAGACACTACTTTGTCAAAGAATTGTTTGTCAAAGACGGTACTTTGTCAAATAATCCGTAGGGCAGTTGGTGGCCAAGTGCTTAAGGAAGTGGACTTCTGGTTCATTTCTTGTGGTTCTAATCCCCCTACCACTAGGTTACTACTGGGCCGCTCAAAAGCTGCCCATTGTTCACTTTGGTATTGGGTTAAATGCAGAGGTCACATTTCGTTGCGTGCTGTGGTGTGAATCTCAATGTCACAATGACCTTATATAAGGAATTGTACCAATGTATGGTGGTAAAGGGCCTCACATAGAGAGCACCAATTTTTCACACTGACACCTATTATCAATTTACCTGAAAGCTAAGCTAATCCTGTTTTTTGGAAGCTGTGACAAGATTACTAAACACCGGAGGCTGGGGATCAAACCAGCAGATGTGCTAAAGTTTTCCTTTTATGTTGCAAATTTTGACGCTAGTGGGCATTAGCCAAAAGTGAAGCCAACTTTAGAAAGTTTCCATTATTCATCGCTTGATTTAATAATTTACTTGATTTCTCACAATACTTTAACGTACTGTCAGTGCCTGATCTCACAAACCAGTTTCAGGGTAAAGGCATTGTGGGGTGATACCTTAGTTTGCCCTCATGTTCACAAAAAAACAAGGTAAGAACGCAGCCTGATGTGCAAAAAGAACTTAGATATTGTTTTCCAAACTCTGGGGACCCATATTGTAAGTGATGAACTTTCTTGACCTAAGTCAGTGCTTCTCAATTATTTTCTGTTACGCCCCCCTAGCAAGAAGATAACAATTTGCACACCCCTTCTCAACCACCCACTCTCCACCGCATTTAGAAATAATAGCATTTGTCTATAAAATAGTTCTAGGTGCACCTCTGCATAACATTGTATCCTTAAGAAACAAAAAAAAGAGATATAGTTCAACTTACAAAGATGTGCAATTACACTTTATTGTAAGATGGCGGAAAAAAAGCATTTTCCCCAGGGTCACACGCGCCCCCCTCAGTATCGCACTGCGCCCCCCATGGGGGACCCACCAAACACATTCAGAAGCACTGACCTACGTCAACAGACACTATTGATAAATCATTACACATAATTGAACATTAGCTACGATATTTTTTAATTGACCAAGTGATACTTAGAGTAAGTATTACTCTAAGTATTGAAAAAGAGAAATAACAATGGATGAAGGACGACCCAAAAAAAGAGTTTTGCAACATTATGGTCACATTTAGTTTTTAGAAAACAATGTCCTATTATTTTATCCTTTTTCCAATTTAAACACTGGATTTATCCAACGTTAAAATGCTTTTAGCCTTCTTTATGCCATTTATGAAAAAATTTAATCTTTATCAATCTATTTCTTTGTCTTGATTTGAAAAATTGAAAAAAAAAAATGAAAAATCTGATAAAAGGTAACACACCAGAACTACAGTACCTGATGAAGTAGTGAGAAAGAGGTAGGCTCATGTCCTGACAAACTCCATGGTGATCTGGGTCGAGCAGCTGACACTCGGGCGACTGCAGGTAGCGGGCGAACCCATCCAGACCAAGAAGGCCTCGCTCCTTACCCTGCGCTGACGGCTCATAGCGCCGCAACAGCTCCCAACAGCCCTCAGTGGTTGCCAGAGACAGACCCTGCTCCGTTTCCAAAAAGAGCCGGAGGTCCTGAGGGTCCAGGCACTCTCGGTCCTTGGACAGCTGCACCAGTAGGAAGTAGACATCAGGGCGGGTACAGAGCTCACAGTATGCCTCTTGGAACTCCTCTCGAGTCACATGGGAGGTCAGTTTCTCCTTGCTGCGCTGGATCTCCTTGAAGCGCTGACGTACCTGAGGGAATAACAGAACAATCACATTAGAGATAAGTATTTTAATGAAGAAATATCAATCAATTAATATGTCACTGTCAGACATTATTTATTCAAAGTATGTGGAAAATGTAATTAGAATAATCCGGCTTTCAAAGGGAAATTAAAAAGGAAACATGAAGAGTAAGAATTTATTATCTCTCCTCACTCCTTTCACTGCTTCATCTCCTGTTCTGGTTAATTACTTTATTGTCACTACTGTCACTTAAGTTCTGAGTGTGCACTTCCACATTTGGAAATATTTAGCATAAATCATTGAGCCTGCATAAGAACATCTGAATGAACAGATTTATTAACAGCTAGGAAATTGTCTACATTTAATCAAAATGTAAAAAAAATACATTAATCCATTTTAAATAAAACATTATAATATGTGAAAAAGTTAGTCGCAAAATCTGAGAAATATTCTTACTTAACAGGATAAAACAGAATTTACAATCACAATATCCTTAGTCTAAGGGTGATAACATTTCTTGATTTTATGTTCGTCACTCACAAAAAAAATTAAATGAAATGTGAGACTGTGCAGAGATTATTATAAGAGAAGAATGACCAGAAAAATATGTTTGCATGTTAGTTGCATTTTTACAGTGGCTTGCAGTACAGATGGATTCAAAGGGGGAATTCGTTGTCCTCAACTATATCAATCAGTCCACAGTCACTTGTCAATCCATTTGACAACTGTCTCAGTCACTTTGTGAGTGAGCTGTGAGAGCCTGGGCTGACACAAGCACGTCTGACCTGAAGATGAAGCCTCTATAAATTCCAAATAAATATTATTACTTATATCTTATATCACTTATATCATATATATATATATATATATAGTATGTATATATTGTGAGTCTACATCCTTGTTTTTCAGGCTAATAAGTAGAAATATATTGGAAAGTATTTATTTCTGAATCTTTTACTTTAAAAAAAAGTGGAGATGATAACATATTTGCATAATTTTTTTCCAGCAGCAAGTTTTAGATAGAGAGATAAATAGAACTTTATTAATCCCTTGGTAGTATCCTTCGGGAAATTACGGAAAACATTGCCCCATGTGAGGCAGACGTGCTGCCTACTGTGCCATGAGATTTCCATGGGTTTTGGACCTGTGGCTGTTTGTTTGACAACAATAGCTTACACCAGGTATACCTAAACTGTTCCACATACCTGGAATGTGGAACAGATCACTGGTATGTGGAAATCTAGAATCCACCTACCTGGATTCCAGATACAGGTATGTGGAAAGGAGCTGTCAACTCAGGTGTGCTACTTGGTAGGTTGGAACGAAATCCTGCAGCTACAGTTTTGAAATACCTGGCTTCAACACAACCCTGACCTGCAGTGTGTACCTCTTAATAACAACTCTGGACTTGTTAGCATTATCTACATTGCGTGTGTGCATTCCTCTGTTAAGCTAACAAAAAAAGATAATTGCTCTATTCATATCAAAGTAAAATTATGAATCCGATTGATTTTAAAAACTTACCTTTGCTTCCTTGATACCAGGACACAGTTTACAGATTGTTGTAACGGCAACATCCTCTGACACAATGCCATATCCATCTTCATCCACCAGGGCAAACTCTGTCGTCAGCCACTCAGTCCTGATTTTATTGCCAAGACTTCCATCAACAGACACGCCTCCTCCTTCACACAGAACTCCACCTCCAAATCCACTGCCGACCCCTCCACCAATGACAGAAGGGTGGGCTAACAGATACCTGAGGCCTGTAACCCAGATGTTGGCCACATCAGCAGACAGCGCCACCAGGTCCAGAGACTGTGGGGAACAGGAAGTCATGGAGGTGTCAGGCATGGTTGGCCAGGTCTAAATAACCTCACCAAAAACTTACTTTGAGGATATTAGTTACTTTAAATACATTTCCAAATATATTCTGTTTGATTCTAACTAGAGTAGGCCTTCTCCTACTATCTGGGTCATCGGTATAAAACCCCAGGGTTCACCTCCTGCACAAGATCGAAACCCAGTTAGGGAGGTTGGCTTTTTGGCCTGTGTTTCCTCTTTTTTTTCTCAGGAGGCTTCTGCTCAGAAGGTGATGACCAGTCAGCTAATTCCTCCCTTTCTTCTTGCCTACCTGGTACTCGTCTCCATGTATGACAGAAAATGCCGCCTCTTCAGCCAAATGTTCAGACAAAGGTCCATTATGAAGGAACGTCTCTGTGCTCTTGCCGGTCCTGACTTCTCTGATAGTGGAAACGTCCAGACGAGCTCGTTCCCCGTCTTTCTTTGATGGCTCCCAGCGAAGGCAGCTGAGGTCCGTGTCCAGGGTGTAGAACCGACAGTAGACCCTGGAGTTTGGTCTGATTTTCTTCAGCTCACATCCTCCCTGCATGAAGGCCAGGCAGTCTGAGGCACTGCTCACCTACAAAAACAATAACGAAAAAAATGGATATTATTATATTCTATGTTTTCAGGGCGCAACAGAGGGTTAGCTTCGCCTTTAAAATATCCTTATATACCTATATAAGGTATATAAAATATACCTTCTTCTCTGAGGGCATGCTGCTGAAAGACACTGTTTTCTTTCTGCCTCCACCCACCTTCTGCACCATGGGATCCTGAAAAAAAAAATAACAATTGTTAATAAGTATTTTGGCATGGAAACATTTAAATGCATTAATATGAATAAATATGCATAATGTGTAAACTTGTGAAGAATCTCTAAAAAAAGAAAAACCTATTACTGTAGAAGGACCGACTGAAGGAGGCAGTGACACACAAGAAAGTAAATATATATATATATATTTAATATATATATATATAGATTAAGATTAAGATTAAATTCCTTTTTTGTCATTGTGACGTTGTGATTCAAACCACAATGCACAACGAAATTTGGCCTCTGCATTTAACCCATCATCAAAGTGAGCAGTGAGCAGCTAATGAGCGCCGGGGAGCAGTGCGTAGGGATGATACCATGCTCAGGGTATCTCAGCGGGAACTTGGTGGTAGGGGGATTCGAACCGGGGAGGATTCATAAAAAATATTAAACGATCGATCCAGTTCAATCCAATTCGGTTCAGTTTGATCCAAACCAATTAATTTGCACTATGTATATATATATATACATATATATATATAGCGCCCTGGCTGTGAGGACTAAATTAAATGAGCTGAAATTTGTTGAAATTTGAGTTGAAACTAGTCTGACATCCATCAAATATTTTAGATCAAACTCTAGTCAATCTGATCCGAATCCTAAGCCCAAAAGATCAACAGATCTTCAACAGATTCATTATTACTTCACATCAGCAATACAGTTCCCCTTAAAGGGCCAGTTGTAAGGGAAATACTTTATAACATGTTTCTGCATTTGATTATTATTTATAGTAGTTGCATTGCAGTGTAATTAAATAAAGTAATTTATAAGGCTACAGATGCATCTTAGGGTTTGGAGAAAGAGCTAGAGAAGATGACTAGATTAAGATGGTTTGGACATGTTCAGAGGAGGGACAGTGGTTACATTGGTAGAAGAATGATCCTAGTAGGGACCGGGTAAGAGACAAAAAGGAAGGCCAAGGAGGAGATTCATGGATGCAGTGAGAGAGGACATGGAGGTAGTTGGAGTTAAGGATACAGAGGACAGGGGGAGAAGGAAATTGTTGACTTGAAAAAGGGACAAGCTGAAAGGAAAAGAAAAAGAAAGATGTATCTTAAGCTTCCACACAAAAGGACTTTATAACTTCATAAGAACTTTTGTTACTGGTCAGTCTTATTTATCTTTTGACTTTCCACAAATTTTGCTAGGGTCTTTAATTATGTTTGTTGTCTGACTGTATTTTCTGTGCTGCATGATCCTAACTAGACATTCTGCAAATTTTTTAAGCTATTTTCATATAAAAAAGATGCAATATTAGAACAATATGCATAAAATAATAGGTGTTAAAATAGAACCTAGAAGAATAATTTAAGATACCAGGAGTCAGGTCTATGGTAATTAAAGATGTCCATTTTATCTGTTCGCCAATTATATCCATTGTATACAATTATCTTGACATCCAAGCAAAAACAAAGAAAGCAGGTATGTTGTTTGGTGGGTTTTTTTTGTTTTTTTTTTTTACATTAGACACATGGAATCAATACAATGTTACTAATGACACTGATTATCCTGATGGACAGAGTAAGCTGAGGTGCTAACTAGAAACATGGTTAGACCTTTAATTACTGTCTGTCAGTCTCAGTCAAGGCAGCTCATTATCAGGCAGTGAAATTGGACCAGTGTTGTCAGAGACATTATCAGCTCTAATGACTGACAGCCAAAGATATGAAATAGCTCACAGTGCACAGACGTAACTGGCATTCAACTGGAAAAAAAAGGCAGCAGGAACAGCTAGGGAACAGTGGAATTTAATTCATACGTTTCTTTACCATAGGTTATATTATCACAGCACGAAGGAACATTTACATTTTCATTTTGTCTTCAGTAAAACAGGCTAGTGTTTACCTGCTGGCTAACATTCTCCTTTCATTTGTCCTTCACAATAAGGTTCTATCCCTTTATCACCTTATTTAATTTGTGAAATTAATTTAATTAAAATTCATATCATATCTAGAGTGAGTAGTAATAATAACTCCACTATTTATCAACTTATCATCACTGTTGATGTGATTAACAAACACTGCACGGAGAGTTATTGTTTCATTTACAATCCTTATGAAACCAGATTCCTCTTTTACAAAACTGAAACAAAATGTACTGGTTTAGATTTTTTTTCTTTTTTATTCTTATTTATATGATTTTTTTTTTATCATTTGACAGGCCTATTTTTTATTCAATTTACATTAAATAGTACAATGTGTAAATAATATGAATAAAAAATGCAATTAAAAGAGTGATATTGTCCTCTAGGCATGTTTTGTGCGAATAACATTTAACAATATAAAGTAGGAAGAAAAACCAGAATCAAATTTTATACATTTTTACATTAATCCTTTATTTATTTATCATCTTTTCCATTAAAGGTGGAATTTGAGGTAGAAAAATACTCTTTACGCTTCTGTAGTTTGAGAAAAGCAGACAGTTTCTAGTGCAGTCCAATGTCCCCCACACATGTATTTTAAAATAAATACACTAGAACCAAAAGAGACATTGATGTTCATGTCAAAGAAGCATGACATTCCTTCTTTAGTGCTTCTATACAATGCTGAGAAATAACTGCAAGTGAAGAGGAAAGTGTGGGGGAACAGGACACAGAGACACAAGAGGACAAATAAAGAAACATGTCAGGAGTGACATTTGAAAAAAACACAAAACTATGTTGTGATAAAGAAAGGCAGTAGAAGTAGAAGCCAAATCCCAAACTTGGTGACATGACACACTGAGTCACGGTCACACATGAAAGACCACAGCTGTCCTAGGTGCAAGACGTGACAGTGAGCTGTCGAAGACGTTGAATGGTCTTGACAGCATGAGCCTACACAAAAACCAAAGAGGACGAAAGTCAGAGCTGAGAATATTCAATGAAAGCTGTTTGGTTGCTTTGTTTCTCATAAGTTAACTATAAAATCAAACATGTACAGAGGACCGAGAGGTGCAGGAGATCTTTGCCCAGCAGCTCAGAACTCCAAGAACTGAACTCCAAGCAATAAGAACTCATATGTCAACATATGTGCTCTCGGTCCCCATATCCCTTTCTTCAGAAACATTGCTAATTGCTCTTCTATCCTCCCATATACCGTTTTCACATTGGCATTTAATTCGGTATTCGCTGCCACGCAAAACCATTTTCGCTCCCCGTTTGCGTTCACATTACAAACTAACGCGCATTCACTCCTCAACTAATGCGCATTAACTAATCCACCTCTAGTCGTTCTATGTGTCTCCTTCTCATCGCTTTCATACGTCGCCTTGATCTTTCCTTAACCTGCTCCATTTCTTCTTCAAAATTGCACCTGCGTTCCATGACAGAATCCATGTTGAATAAAATCAGATATTAACGAGATCTCGTTACATAACCACCTGATCAAATTGAAACTGGACCATTTAAATATGGTTAGACCAATGCTCATTCGCTCCCTTATCGTGTGTGAATGCAAAGTGGTATCGAATGCGCAGCGAAAACCAAATTAAACTAAATGTGAATGCAAAGTGAATCGAATGTGGATTAGTTAATACGAGATCGAATCCCGAATTACCTACTTCCGTATTTGATTCCAAATTGAATGAAAAAAATGGTATTAGTTTATATCAATCATGCCCTCCACCAAACATGCAGCAACATTATTGATTATTAACATTGTATCTGTGCTGTGCGTCATTGCTTGTTCTGCAGTTTGAAGTTGAGAAAGTTGAACATTTATCAAGACTAAAAGGTAAGGATGGAAATGCATCTCTACATCAGCCCCCAACAGAAGAACTGTCCTCCACTTTAGAAAGTACAAAATTTTTTCTTTATTAAAAAAAAAGAGTTGGCTGGAGTTAGCATCACCCAAGCATTGATCAGTGTAAGGTCTCTTGCTATGTATAATGATCAAAAAAAGAAAGGTGCGGGTACGAGCAGCGAAGGAAATGTTGAAAGTTATGAAATGGACTTTACTTTTAAAGCCAGTCGTGGCTGGTTTGACACGTTTAAGCAGAGAACTGGTATCCATCGTGTGAGTAGACATGGAGAGGCGGTGAGTTCTGACCAAAAGGCTGCCGATAAATACGTAATCGAGTTCGCCCGGTGCATAATGGCTGTTTTCAATTGCGATGAGACCGGTCTTTTTTTGGAAAGAATGCCGGCCATTAGTACATTATGAAGGAGAACAAAAAGATATTAAATATACATCTACATGTTTAGGACTAAATTGCTGGTTAAAGTGGACTTTTCATATGGGCCAGAACGGATTAATGAGTTTAACATTATTTCTTATGGGAAAAATGATTTCAGACCTCGACCACCAACGTGGAACGGATTATGTTCAAAAGCTGAGGCACCGCTGTACTTAACAAAGCCAACTGAACAGAAAGTGAGCAGAGCTTTTCTCACAACTGGGACATTTTAATGTCACTGTTTAATAACTAACATAAAATTTGATTGGAGGAGGTGACAGGGCCTTATTCACTCACTACACCATGATACTGAAAAGACACATACTCATCACTATGGAACAATGGAAACAGAACAAGTCTTACTGTAAGCCCTGCTCCTGTCTACGTTCCTGATGTTAAAATACGCCCAAACTGCTGACATTGTTGACCTACTTTAAATAAATTACCCACGAGGGCAAAGAGCAGCTAAACTGAAGGAGAGAAAAACAAAGAACAAAGCCTGCGTAGTGGCAGCTGGTTGTTATTACAGAATACCACATTGCTGTATCAGCATGTTTTTTTTTTATTATTAAAAAAGAATTAAATAAGAATTTAATAGATGGTGTCAGGGTGTTCCCTGCTTCCATAAGGGGAAGAGTGTCAAATGTAAGGCTCACCATTACGGCAAAGTCCATGCCGCTAAGTTTTTTTCTTAATAAATATTTATTACCTGGACATAGTTAAAATAATAATTGAGGAAACTAGTCTTACAAGATGCAGTACTTGCATTGTATGCACAATTGGCCCTTAAAGGAAAATTGTTTTGCTGACGTGCACCCGTGTATGACACCTTTGAATTAGGACATTTTTTTATAAATCTGAGAGAGGGAAATTAAACATGTCCTCGAATGTGTGCCAAAATGTCATTCCTGGTGACCCGTCCAGAGCTATGACACTAAGGGCATGAGACGAACCTAAATAAACTCCAAACTTCATTGAGTGATGAAGGGAAAATGCATTTGCAGCTTAGTTCACAAATCAAACTCACATCGACTCTGACGCACACAGACGTCCAAACATGCAGATGGAGGCTGAACATCAGTGTTTCCATCCATTGATCCGTATTATTGATTAATGACACTAGCCCTCAGCTACAGTACCTGCTCACATGATGTCACAATGATGAGTGCTACTGAAATATGGTTGCAAGCTTTTGAGACACACACACACGTATACAACACACCAACAGCTTGCAGTTGCTTAAGTCCAGACTGGATCTGATCCTATGATCCAGCTAATCATCCTCCAGCAGATCAGCAGGAGATTACACAATAGATAACTGCAGTGCTTCAGCGACTGCAACATTACAGACACTAATCCATAGCAACTCACAACTGAATTTGTTGACATCTTTTCTTCAGTATAATCAGTTTTGGTTTTAACCGTATTAATCTACATTTCGCATTCCCTACATATTTCACCTCCATCTTAGTCAACATAAGACATGTATTGTTTATTCACACAAAAATTGTCCACCTTATCCATCCATCTATCCATTCATCTTAATCCGCTTATCCAAAGTCGGGTCGCGGGGGCAACATTCGGAAGAGGGATACCCAGACTTCCCTCTCCCCCGAGTCACTTACTCCAGCTCGTCTGGGAGGATCCCAAGGCGTTCCCAGGCCGTCCGGGCAACATAGTCGCTCCAGCGTGTCCTAGGTCTTCCTCTGGGTCTCCTCCAAGTGGGACATGACCCAAACACCTTCCGGGGGAGGTGTCCAGGAGGCATCCGATGTAAATGCCCAAGCCACCTTAACTGACTCCTCTCAATGTGGAGGAGCAATGACTACTCCAAGCTCCTTCCGGGTGACAGAGCTCTTCACCTTATGTCTAAGGGAGTGTCCTACCACCCTACGGAGAAAGCTCATTTCCACCGCTTGAATCTGGGATTGCTTCTGTCTTTATTCACTACAATGATAAGCATCGATACAACGGCCACATTACTGTGGTTGCTGCCCCGATCCGCCTGTCAATCTCACGTTCCATCCTTCCCTCACTCGTGAACATGACCTCAAGATACTTAAACTCCTCGACTTGAGGCAGGGTCTCCCCACTCGACCTGGAGGGTGCTGTTTGCATGAAAGTAATGAACAGAACCGGTGACAGCCTTGCCTTGGGCCAACATACATTCGGAACCATAGGCGTAGCCAAGGGCGGGCCTGACTGACAATGAGAGGGCTGATATTCATTATCAAAATTAGGCTATAATACTTTGGGGTTGGGCCCCCCTGATTTTTTCAGGGCCCTGGCTACACCCCTGCTGGGAACAGATCTGACTAACTACTGGCAATGCGAACCAAACTCCTGCTCTATTCATGCAAGGACTGGACAGCTCTTAGCCAAGAGCCTCCGACCCCATACTTCCGGAGTACCCCTACTCGAGACTACTAATGGAATCCGGTCGAAAGCCTTCTCGAAGTCCACATAACACATGTGGACTGGTTGGGCAAACTCCCATGAACCCTCAAGAACTCTGTGGAGGGTGTAGAGCTGGTCCAGTATCCCATGACAAAGACGGAAACTGCATTGTTTCTCTTAAATACGAGGTTTGAATACCGGCTGAATTATCCGTACCAAGAACCTGGAGTAGACTTTCAAAACTGTCCAGATGCTGTGCTCAATTCACAGCGAGAAACCTTACTGGATTTACCTTCCCTTTTGTAACCACTAGGCTAATGAATACTGTACAGTGTTCCATTTCTACTGTGGTTCTCCTTTGTTTCCTCAGTACCATGCAGAATTCATCCAACACATAGAGGTTTTGTTGTCCATTATTTACGTGATAAAAAAAAATTCTACTTAAAAAATGGAAAAAAAAATTGCACAAAATCTATATGTAATATGTCTGTCTTATATTTCTATATCGCAGCTCTACTCTCATAATTTTCTGTGGGAAAGGCATATGCAGGTATAATTAGCTTGCATTGCATCAGCATTATTTTTTCTTCTTCAATTCAACTGTAAATCGGTGCATTGAAGGATATTAGTGACAGATGACACAAATAAGACAGGGGCAGAAAAATCTTGCACTTCCAGCAACATGGGAGAAATCGCAGACCGTGTGTGTGTGTGTAGATATGTCACAGTATGTTGTGTTTGCTGCCTGTGTCCTCCTCCACAGAACATTGATCTCTGCTTGGGAGGTCACGTTCTTTCAGCTGAAAGAAGATACTGATTCAATTGGAATGAGTTGAGTTGGAAATCGAACTTCAGTTCAGTAGTGTAAAAAACTTGAGAATAGTTGAGAAGCTACTTGAACTAGGGTTGACTTGGAACAACTTTTTCATGTCTGATACTAATCTATACAGTACAGTGCAACTTACTTATCTACAGTGTACCACAGATTGCTGTTGCTGAACATACAGTATATCATCCCTGGGCAATAATTTTGACTCCCGGGCCACAGCTGGTACTAAAATTTGAGTCAAGGGCCAAGTCAGGATCAGAAATATTGAGTATTTCCGTGAACAAAGATAAGCCTCTTTAGCCCATCTATTGGTGAAATGGTGATTTTGCAGGGGAAAAGTAGAAAGCCAACGATAATATAAATTAAAAGCATAATTTGGACAAGTCTGGCAGGCCAGATTATAATGCTAAACGGGCCGCATCCGGCCCCCGGGCCTTAGTTTGCCCAGATTTGCTATATGGCATAACTGATACAGAAGAATTCTCCCTCCAGTCTTCAATAGTGGAACAAATGCATTCTAAACAGAGCTTTATAACTATGCTGAAATGAGTGGAAACAAAGACGAAGAATATGGATTTTTTTTTTTTATTTGGCCTAACATTCATTAAATAGTTCCAAAGCCGAGGTTGGTATGGAATATTGTTTAATTGTGTCGTGTTGCTATGTATCCCATAATTCTGCCAAAGCCATTGAAAAACATAGGATTTTAATAGTTTACAAAGTCCCACTATGAGAAGCCGAGCATCCAGCAACAGAGCAACCAGAGAACCTTAAGCTTTTGGGTTTGTACATGGTCACAGTCTGTACGAGAAAGTAAGAGGATGACATGAACATTCGACTGCACACGCACCAGGTGTTTTCTGTGTCAGTGTGGTTCTTCATCGTAACCTATGTGCCTGTGAATCTCTGCAGCTAGCATTTATTCTCAGGTCTCCTACTGTGCCGCTGATTGTGAAGGATGGCAAAAGAGACGGGGAGCTTTCAATCAAAGCCTCAACACGCTCTCTCCCACACACAGACATGAACTGTTTCTAGCATGTCAAGCTCTCATTTGGTAAAGAGAGTCCTTGGCAACTTCACCAAGGCCAAGCGGATTTTTCACCCACAAATAAGCAAACCTATGGTGCTAATAGAATGAACAAAGATCACAAACAACACAGAGCTGCATTCATGTAATGCTTACATAAGCATTACATATTAAGTGGTGAGAAAAAAAAAGGTCTGCGTTGAAAAGGTCTGCCAATTGCCTGATTTTACCACAAAATGCATGAGAAATCAGCAGGTTTATATCCCAGCACACTGCGCTTGTCCATTCACTACTGCCTTTGTCCCTAGTACTAAGTTATTTGTATTTTTCATTAGGATTTAGTTTCCTCTGATTTTAAATTAAATGTTTTATCAGTAGACCTGCTATTTCATCTCTCAATAGTCAAATGGATGTATTTCTCCACTGGGTTGTTTTCCAAAGGCTGGGTTTATGTCCAGCAGGTGATTGGCAAGAGATTTTTTCAGAGATCATTCATTAATTCATCTTCTTCCTCTTATCCAAATCTTATTAGTGCCTTAAAACGCTAGTTCTGGATAAAAATGACTCACCATAAAGAATCAACACATTTTTCTGCCAAGGACTTTGCTGTGAGCTTAATGAAACACTTTGCTTTTTTATAAACTTAAGATTATGAAGTTTGTTCACATTAACACCCACCCTGCATTGACATGGGTCCAGGCATCTTGCACAGAACAGAACTGTGATTTTCCTGTTATTCATGTTTAATTTAAGCAAAACATATTAAGAAAGAAAAACCTATTTCTGATTGTCCAATCATCTTTAATGTTACTAAGAACACATTTTTATTTTCCTTTGGCCTTAGGAGAATATAATTTAGCAGGAAAGGACACGAGAGAAGAGGACAAGGTTGACGAGGGATGGCAGAAAAATGTGAGCAACACACGGGAGAACCAGAAAGAGGAAATTGCATGAAAGGACATGACAAGGGAGGACAAATAAGAAGATAGCCTTAAGAAAAGTGAAGGACAATAATGAACATCGGACAAAAGGGAAGACAGTTAAGGACATGCATGACCGGACAAAAATGGAGAAGACGCAAAAAGGAACAGGAAGGGAAAAAGGACAAAGCGTGAACATGTGACAGATGTGAATATAAAGGACAGATGAGGTTTGAGGAGAGACATAAAAGACCAAATTACAGGACAGACCCTGCTCCTCACTGTCTTCTCTATCCTCCATCTACCTCTCATTTCCTTGCTCACCTTTTCTCTTCTTTTTTTTTTCTTTTCTTGACTGCTCATTTTTCACTTTCTCTTTGTCTCTTTGTCCTGCCTGTCCCTGCGTCCTCAGCATTACCAATATCAGGGGAGGCCTGGGGGAGCCTCCAGGGGGCCTCAGCAGAGGCAAAGACACACTTTTAAGGCAAGGTGGACCTTTGTTATGTAACAGCAGAAAGCCTTTGAGCTTTACTGCTCTCTGAGTCTACTGATGTCCATGAACACCAGCAGATAGAAGCCCAAACGCCAACAAAAGGAAGATGATTAAAACCAAGTGTAATTGCAAAGAGGAGGACGGGACAGACTCAGAAGCAAAGAAAAACTAAGGAACAGGGTGGCGGAAAAATTGAGAAAAAAATATGAAGTAGAGAGCAGTGGAGAAACTCCAGCGTCAAACATCTGAAAAGATTAAAATTAGCTTTTCATGTCACCATGTGCGTCTCCACTGTAGGGGAACCAGCTGGAGACACGGGAAACTCAGACACACTGAATGCATGGCTGACAACACAAGGGGAACAAGTTACTCGAAGCATCAGATCCATCAAATATGTTTGGTTTTAGTTTTTAACATGTATGTTAATCCCTCATGTTGCTGAGCAGAGGTTTTATCAATACCCAAGAAAAGGAAATCATAAATATTAATATAGACACAGTATTTCCATTCTTTAAAAGAATCTCCCTTCTTTTAAGCCGAAATTTAACATTTTCTAGTATAATGAGCGCAGACCAACGAAAGACTGATTGAAACGACGGGAAAAAGAGAACGCTACCAGATACATACACTCTCACTCAGATAGACGCAGTAATCTAAATGCTTTCTGTTGCTCCTAAGTATCTACTCTGTCTGTGATTTGTGCTGCTGCCAGGCAACACCAGGTGAAGGACACTTGACAGGAAAAAGAAAATCACTAAAAGGGAGGGTTTTTTTTCTGTTTATTTTCATTCTGCATGTACGTGTGTGTCGGTTTGTTTTGTGCAACACGGATATTTACATCCTAAAGAATCTTGCAGACCTCTGAAGCAGTGTCTGCAGAGTCTAAATCTCTGTTGCATATACAGGAAAGTGATTTTCCCCAAACTGTTGACTCCTGTCCTTGGAACTTTCTTTGCCCAGCTTGAGCATGACAATGCATATATCTTCTCTGTAGTGTACGCAGTGTACGCAGTGTAGTGGTTTATGTATGAAACTCTGTTCAGAATTCATTTGGTCCACTGCCGAAGACTACAGGATGAATTCCTCTGGATCAGTAACATTTAGTAAAACCATACAGGCAGCTAGAGTTGGGCAGTACGGCCAAAAATGTATTTCAGATTAAAATTCAAAATATATATCAAAGTGTCATGGCATTTTGACGTTTTTCTTCTTTCAAGCAAGACTATGCGATAAACCCATTATATAGTAATTTTCAGAATAATTACTGTTTCATTTGCCTACAGTGATAAGACTAGTATTAACCCAGGTTTGGTGCTCCCACAAAATGCTGCTGTTCACAATGTGTTGACTGCATTATTGTGCAAGTTTTGCGATAACATATTTAAAACTTATTCTTTCAGCCTCGCTACAATGTCAACACTATGTCACGTGGAACTGCAAAGCAAAAGAAAACTAAGGCAACCATGAATACAATTAAAACAGACAAATACAAAAGGAGTAAAACTTCACCTCGTGGAATATTAATAATTCACCATTAAAATTATATGTCTCAACATAATAATGCTATTACTTTTGTTATATAGTAATAGCGTTGGTAATATCCAATGTTGGGACTACATCTAACGTTGTTACGTGACGAAACTACTTTTCTTGGTAACTAATGATGTAGCGCTTTACCTTTCGCATTCAGTAATGTCGTTATTGTTACTGTGGTGTAAAGGGGCTCGTTACTCTTTACTATCTTTGATCCAAATGGACGGTTTCTCCCGGCCACGGAGAGAGGACTGTGTGGCAGCTGCCTGTCAGTGTGTGTGTGTGGTAACTCTCACAGTCATGAGTGAAAGACGGCCATGCACACTAACTGAACCGATGCGTCCAAAAGGAGCGATGATTGGTTGACATAGGTTAACGTTTCAGGCTAAGCCAATCAGAAAGAGTCCTGGGCGGGTCTTCTTGTCTTATAGGGAAATAAACTGAATTGATGGCAAGTGGCAAGTTGAGGTTAGTTAAAGATGCCTACACAACACAAAACTTTTTTAAGTTTTTATTATTATTATTTAAAGTAAAGTAACTAGTTGTTAGTTACTTTATAATTTTGTAACTAGTAACTAGTTACTTTTTCAGAGCAGTAACTTGTGAAGTAATAAGTTACTTATTTTAAAGTAACTTGCCCAACACTGGTGATATCATGCCACTGTTTGCTTTTCCAGTTGTAAAGAGTTTCCGCAGACATAGATGAGGTCTGTGACATTTTCTTCATCCATGTCGCTCAACACACACTGTCTTTCCACCACTCTCATCCAGCCACATACAGATTGGTACCACTGTAGAACAGTTCCTTTCTCAAACAATGTCCAGCAGCACAACGTTCCAACTATTCGGATCTACGATATATGAGTCATTCATATGATTCATCCAAATATCACCAGTATTGGGTATGAATTGGTATATCACCCAGCCCTAGAGATGTGTCCATGTTCATGGACTGTTGTTTTCAATCAACTACTAGATTAGTCTTAATGACCGCCCTTTGAAACAAGAGAACCACTTCAAAGTTGACTCATCAAACAATGCAATAATAAAAAGTTCTCGGACATACAATAGTGACCACTCTTCTGACCACCATGATTGCAACCATTAGAATATCATTGTCAGTGTGATATGTGTAAGCCCAAAAAGCAAAAGAACGGTACCATTTCGACCAATCTTAGGCTACTTTTGCTTTTTAGGACACACCTCACGGGCATCTTAGGTAGACCATGGGGGCTACCAATTGCCACCATTCGCCAACAAAAATTGTATTATGCCCTGAATAAGCTAGTTCTGCACAGATGTATGCATGAATAAGTAATAGAAGTGACATTGGAGTGAGATTACATGATAATGGGGTTCACGTTGTGGCCAACCCTGCATAAACATGGGCACAGCCATTGTGCACAAAACATAACTTCTTAGTTCTTGCATAATTCACATTTAATTTAAGAAAAAATGGGTTGTTTGTCCTTTTCTATGAAACATTGCTTATTTTTGTATGTATTTAAAAGTGCTTTTATTATTACCTCAATTCCCTACCCGTAATTTAGCTGCTAGGTATTACCTAGACATGTTAACATCAGGAATCATTTTACTGCCGAAGATAATTTTTTTTCTTTTCTTCTCACTTCCCTGGTAATATCAGTGAGGGGTTTGGTTATAGAACCATTAAGAGTCAACGCAAAGTTTGCAAACATGGATGCCCATGAAACATATAAAAAAAGTCTGATAAAATGAAGAGAAAAAGAACTAATTCTGGAAAAATAACTAATTTTGGAAGAAAAAAAGAGTTAGAAACTAGTAGCAGCAAAAGAGCGTGGATGTGCCAGTGTCCTTATATAATCACAGAAAGTGTCAGCTGGTTGTATATTCATA